>JBBPSZ010000350.1:0-12449 GCA_038093835.1 Strobilomyces confusus
GATGACGAAGACGAGCTGCCCGGGTTCGAGAACGATGTCGGGTACGGCGCGACGAGCGAGCGCTTCCTGGGATGGGAAGGTGGCGTCGGTGCTGGAGCGCGTGCGTTGGGACTCAGCGCATCCGCCTAGATGGCGTAAGTCCTGCTGCTCGGCCCTCACCGCCGCCGCTCAACCTTTCCAGTCTGCTTCGCGAATCACGGAGCGATTCCTTTTTCGTTTCATGCTTGCTCGTCTTGTTCGCGTCGTGGTTTTACGCACCTACGCGTTGCTTGCGTCTCGTGCCCCGCTCGTCTGTCTGTGGATCGATATCACATCACTAGAGGATTATCCTTATGCCGTGCTCGTATCATGCTCACGTACCTTAGTTATGGCCTTCGCTGGCGAGTTCCCTGGCGGGTGTGTTTATTAATGGGGACGGGTTTATAAGTATAGGTAGTATGAATTCGGAGTCATTCTTGCCACGTATGAGTCACGCTGAACGGGTGGCTCGACGCAATAACGCCCGCCCGGTGGCAATGACGGTGTCTGGCCGCGATTGCTAGCGATCGCGACGTGGGGCCCCACTGGAGGGGGCGATACGGGTTAGGCTGGATCATTCAATTTGGATCATTGGATTCGGAGGAAAAATACCTCTTCAGAATGATCCTGGGGGGTTGGCGAACCTCGTGAAGCGAGGTGACTGCCTGGTCTTGACGTCGTGTACGCTAGAATGAACCTCGTGGATGGCACCAACCGCGTCCCTAGGCGCTCGACTTGGTGGTGGCAGATGTTCGAGTGAAAGGAGCGAGGGAAAAAGGATCCCGTCCTTCTGATCGATGATATCATATCGATCGTCTCGCGATGGGCATCCAGCGTTTCGGGGTTAGTCTCCTCCGGTCGCGGCCTCTTTGCAGGTGCACAAGCTACATTCTGCCCATCCTTCGTCGAATACGAGACATTTTACCCTACCGTGCGCGAAAGACACGATCGTACGCACGAGCACAGATCCCGTTCATCTGGGTGGCTCGGTCGACCCTATAATTTGCACGTCAGCGCCAGAGGAAGACGGACTCGGAGGTAAGGACACCCACCCTCTCGGCTCTTCTGCCGTGCGTCGCAACCGCCACACTTGCGTTTGCGTCTGCTGTAGCACGCAGAGCAGAACCGCCAGCCGCACTGGCTGCACCGCTGCAGCTGAACGCACGAACTGCAAAACGTCTCCTCGCACCCCGCGCACCGCGTCCCCTCCAAACACGCCCCGCAGATCCGGCCCATGCAATGACTCGGCGACCGGCACCCTCCCTCCAGTACGACCCCCTCGCTCGCGTCCGGCGCAAACGCGCTCCAGTCCTCTTCCTCGCAATCGTCGCACAACGTCGTCCGCCCGCACTCGGTGCAAAACTGAACGTACTCGCACTCGTACACGCAAAACGTCCGCTCGCACCGCGGGCACGTCTTGAAGCAGTTCTCCGTCGGCGACGACGCGCAGTCGTCACAGATCCAGCACTGCTCGCACGTGCACCAGAGCCCTCCGTTGGGCGAGCACGACGCGCAGACGCTCGTGTAGCCGCCCACGCGCGACCAGCACTTGCCGTTGGAGCAGTGCGGCCGGTCTTGCCCCACCGTGCAGGACGAACACCCGATCGGCTTGGTCGGGTGCTCGCGCGCGCTGTTGGGCAGGCGACGAAATGGGGCCCGCGGGGCCCTGTTCAGGCTGTCCTGGGGTCGACCGAGGCACCACGTCAGTTCGAACTGGCAGAACCAGAGCTGGCAGCCGGGGCATTGGCCGAGCGACGGCACGCTCTTGGCGTTTTCCAGGCACGGGAGACAGGCGGCGGTCGAACTGTGGTGGGTGCACGACTGGAACGGGATCAGTTTCGACGCGGCGCATTCACTGTTCAAGCACAGGGTGACGTGACACGACGTGCACGGCGCCGTCAGCCTCTTGCACACCGGACACGGTCTGTAGGTGAGCGGCGAATCGAGTCCCTCGTCCGACTCGGGGATGTGTATCCCGTGCGCCTCGAGCCGTTCGAGAAAGTCCTTGTCGTCGATCAGCGCGGGTTCACACGACGACCGACGACCTCACCCTCCACGCCATGTCCTCTTGTATCTGCTGCGCCTTCTCCCTCGCCCGCTTCCGCCGCCATACATCCTGCAAGTACGGCTTGATTTCCTCCTGGGCGTGTTCAATTTGCTCCGGCTCGATCGGCAGATTGGGCTGACCCTCGCACTCGGCGGTTTTGGTTTGGAAGTTGATGACCACCTGCTGTGCTTGCATCGCAGGCGTGTTTTGGTGCAGGACAGCTTTGATCGGGAAGGGCTCGACTTCGGTGTCGCCGACGGGGTAAAGTATGCTGGCGTAACGGGTTTTGAGGCCGAGAGGGACGTTGGCGGGATCTGGGCCAACCTGCTGGTCTGCCAGCGTGAAAGCGCGCTCAGCGAGCTCCGCTAGGCATCGAAATGGGCTTTCCATGCGGGCGGGGCCCACGATGTCGACGAGAAACGCGCCCAAGGCAGGCTCGGATTGAGACATGACGATATCGAGTGCTCGTCGTCGAGAAAGGACTGATCCGGATTACCTAATGGGCCATGGATACAAAACGATCTAGGTATCGCGAGAATAGTCCGGAATATGTACGAGCTATTGTGGCATGTGCATGTTGCGAGAAAGCGTTCTCCGAGTCAACAGGACACATCTTCCTCCTCCCTCACGACGATCGCTCCCTCGTTGTCGTATCCGCCCCGGAACTGCGATCCGTCCACCCACCGCTTCCACGCCGCGATGAAGCCCTTCTCCAAGTTATTTACCCACCGCCGGGTGTCGAACAGCGGGATGGTCTCACGCGTGAGGAACAGACCCCGGCGCAGATTCAGCAGCTCCGAGTCCTCCGAGACCAACTCTGCACTTCCCCCGTTCATCCCCGTCGACAGTTTCCAGACGTTAGAGGCCCAGTGCGCAGAAGCCAGCGCGACGGCACGCTCTTCATACTCTTCTCGGCTGTGGACAACCATCTGCTTCCCCAGCCCGGTAGCGTACGCGAGGCTGGCTGACACGCGGGAAGCCATCTTGTGTCTATGACTCGGCCATAAACAAGCTATGATTGGAGTGCCCGACCAGAGCACGCTGTGCACGATGTTAGACATGACCTCACTCGATTCACAGATGGTACACACTCCGCGGCGACAGTGTGGGCGCTGCACTTTTGGCACCAGGGCGTAGAAAAGTGGCGTTAGAACGACCGGGTCGGAAAAAGACGGCCGATACTCACCTCAGCGGTGTCCAGAACGAGATCGGCTACGCAACATCGAGTGATGTGAACGCTCTTGTGGGCGACGTCCGTGAACCTGATGCGAGAGGCAACTTCGGGCCCTGCCCATGCAGTCGCGGTCTGCAAAAGATTGGCCTCTCCCGCCGCAGGAAAACGAAGCAACCAAAGTATACTGCGTGGAACGCGCGAGAGGATGCGTAACCAGGTCCAAAATATAATCTGGAATAATTCATGAGTTGATTTGCTCAGCGAACGATGCCTACTTCACCCACAGGGTCAACCTTGTAGAGCTACATATCGTTCATCAATTTCAAGAGGAATTCGGGACCAATTGTCCATACCTGGTTGAAGTTGGCAAATATGATGACATCCCTGCGCGTCGTCGGCGACCTGTGGGCAGAAAGGATCGATGCAGCTACTCACTTAGGCAAGTCAGGGAATATCGTCGCTCTGAGCCGCTCTCGACGTTGCTGTTCCTCTTCCCAGCAAGTTGACGTCGTTCCTAGTTTGGAATTGGAACCGTATCCACTGTATGACTGCTTATGGTCTGTCACAAAGTAGGTGTGCTAAAAACGCAAATTAGCGCTACGACCATGATGCACGTTTTCAACTCACCGGCATGTAGATCGGGCATTCAGTACTGAAATCTCGAAATCGTCAGATCCCGCATGCGTCTGTTGCTAGGATTACGCACTAGATCCATCCAGCGTCAAGGGATTCCGGGTCGCTCCCTTCGTGAATCGGAACACCGACGTCCATTGCTGCAACATCGGATGACTTGGAATCCGGCGTTCTTCTACGAGCAGCACCAACTTGAACAAATTGGTCGGTGGGGCAGACGATTGGATCGCATACGAGGTAATCGCACCAACCTATACTTTTGTCAGACCCTCGACACAGAACGACTGAACGTGGACGAACCCGCTGCCAATGTGCCCGCGAATCCCATCAAAGATACCTGAACGGGGGACGGTCTCGTAGCGAAGATCTCGTTCTTTGAGCCTTTGGTGTAACCACCCAGATTCACGACTGTACGGGGGTCGTGTAGATTCATTCAAGACTGTCACGGGCGAGCGCTCACGAATGTGTATCTGGTCCTGCATGATCTTCTTCACAATATCACTGATTGACCACGACGAAACATCGTTAAAATGAAAGTCGGTTTGACGTTCGTAATGCTCTCGGTAAGTGGAGCCATCCGAAGGACTTGTAGCATAGAGAAAAACGTTGAACTGTTTCTTGTTGTGCATCGCAAAGACGGATTTCATGAGATGCGTCAATGGGTGGTCACTATCGGAAAAGGGTTACCCCGGAAAAAACCAAGTAGAAGACGCTCACATGAAATCACTCGACACATAGCCAACATTAATCCTGCCGTTAAACGGTGGCGGAGGCGCGGGATGCACAGATAAGTTCTTGCCGAGGTGGGTGAATGCTGTGAAGGATGTATGAAGGGCATTTCTATGAGCAATTAGTCGAATAGTTCGAGTCGTCAGTGGAAGTGTAAACTGCAAAGGTCTCGTACCACGGTCTCTCCTGAGTGAACTGAAGGACTTACTGTGTGGAAGGGTAAAATCAATGGCAAACTGGAGCCTTTGATGGCTGAAATTAGGCCAGAGTATGGTATTGTCATGCTTTCGAAAACATATGGCGTGTTAGCACGGTCCGAGCGATAGACCTGACCGTAGGTCTCAATGTACAGCGAGTGTTGCATCCGAGTTTGGTACCACTCCATCAGGCGTATCAAAAAGTTGGCTTCTGCGCGAGGCGCTGACGCACGTCCCGGGTCGGTTTGAAGGAAATGCCCAATATGGTCTTTCCATGCATTCTCTTCGAGGGGCGAGAGTCGTCCAAAACGTGCGTTCCGGACCAGAGTCATCCACTCGTCAAGTGAGTGCACACTGAGTAGGCTGGTGGTTCGATTGTGCACGTCCGTGAGCTGCTTCTCGCAGACTTCTATTGCTTTTTGTATCCCGGCAGCTGACGAGGGTTCAGCTGTCACTTCATTCTATGTACGTACTTCCACCTACCGCGCCCGGTCCAGCAACAAATTGCATTTGTCGCCTGACAGAGCCCACAGTACGCATCAGCGAAATCAGGATTCACTGAGATTGCCCGCTGGTAGTAAGGGATTGCCTCAGCGTATCGACCCTGCGGAACATTGAGACTTTGACTTAACATTGAGAACGAAACACCAAACCAACCATATCTCTCAAGGTACTGGCCATGTTCATCAAGGCAATATCAAGTTCTGGATGGTACGCAAGAGCATGATTGAATATCCTTCAGAAAGAAAAATCGATTTGAATCAGCGGCACGTTAGTAACCATCTGCGTTTAGACAGCGTACCCAATCGCTCCAGTTACATGTCCGGCATCTTTCAAAAGGGATCCCAAATTTGAAAGTAGATGAGGGTGCGATGGATCGAGTTGCAAGCCCTTTTCGTAGTACAGTCGTGCGACATCACGAACATTCGTTTGTTCGCCGTGTAGGTTCGTGACCACACCCCCAGAACCAAGACCACACAATATGACACCGATATCATTCAAGGTCGAAGCGTTCGGAAAGAGCGACGCCGCAAGATAATGCATGATGAGAGACAACCCTTCGACCGTGCAGAATGGTTTGTCGGCGATGTTGAAGAGTTCGGCAGCGTGTGATGCCTGAAATCTGCGAGCAAGACATATTAGGACAGACGCCATGGCCATCTTACTCTCTTGAGTGTACTGCTCGTCAGAGAGCTCGAGAGGTGATTGTGTGGCTCGGATCCCAGGCAAATAACCTTTCTGCGAAGAGAGTATCGAGGCCGACAGTCGATGTATTTGGTCGGGGAATAAGATGACGTGAGGCAAGGTACCAGTTGCTGGGTCGACCAGGAGCCGAATGAAATCGTCGCCAGCTACATGAACTGCTTGAAGGATATCGAAATTCGTATCACCAATGCGAGCAAGAATATTTACAGGACCAGCGGGCGCAAAACAGTGTGCTGCGGAAGATGAGGTGGATGGGGTGGATGTGTGGGTGACGGATAGATTAATTGCGGTCGCCCAAGTCGCGACAATGACATCGCGAAAGGCTAGCTTAGTTGTGTTGGGCGAATTATGTAACTCTGGTTTCTGAATGACAATTTCGATCGCGTGCATGTAACATTGCGTTGTAGTTGGGATGGCATTGTCAATTCTGTGCATGAGGTTTCCGATGTTGACCAAAACGTTGAAGAGACGACGAATACTGCGCGGATCAAATGTCGCTATCGGCCAGGCATCATCGGACAAGAGTTGACTACAGGTGTGTCGGCATATGTCAAGGGTTTTCTCCGGAATAGATGGGGAAACCAGCAGGGTATTGAGCACTGCGTCCTGCGACAGAAGTTAACACGCCACCAGCCTACGACAGAGAGTCGGGCGAACCAAGAAATCCCAGTCAGGGGAACGGTGGGTTAACGATTCTAAACCGTTGGTTAGCTCAGTCAACAAAGACATCCGAGACAGGGATATGCGACAAAGACATCGAAGGAGATCGGAGAAGAGTTACAGCAAACATTAAAAAGGACTGTCCAAGTTCCGTAAGCGACACGCACTTCCTGTGTAAGAATGATCGTGAGCGAACTACTGTGGGAGATGGTGAGAAATTGTGGAAACGGAGGTGCTCGGCAACTCGGCGGGAGGTTCTGCGTTGGCAAGAGGGGACACCCCAAATCCTACACAACCGAGCACCGTGGGCGCACTTACTCCACGCTCCAGTGCACGCCATGCCTTACATTAAAACAACATGTTTCATCCTCGGGACAAATCAGCCGACATTCATCGAATCCTCCGATCGGGATGAATTATTGGTCTCTACCGCCCTCAGTGGATGCTCGCGCAGCTTGTGTTTCAGCGATACCATCATCTCCCTGAATGCTTCCTCCCCTCCAGGATACGCTTTCTCCCAGGAACCACAGGCAGAATTAGACTCCAACGCAAGATTGAGCAGCTCGATCAGATGACCATTGATGGGATCCACACTCAACGCCTGACACCAATTAGCGGGTGGTTCATAACGTCCGAAGCCAGGCCCCACCTCGTGATACTTTACAATTGCCTGATCGGTGTCTTCCATATGGTGGTAGACCATGCCCAGGAAACCGAGTCCCTGAGGATGTTGGGGTTCAATCTCAAGCACTCGACAATAATTGCTTCTGGCTTTTTCGTAATCCCTGTGTAAACCCCAAAATATGGATATGTTGAGGACGAGACTATCTTGGCTTAGGGTGAACCCACTTCAGTTTTCGGTAACATGTCCCAAGGTTCAAGTAAGTGGTGGTCCACGACTTTTGCGACGACTGCGTAACTTGAGCGAGGTCGAGAGATTGCTGGAATAGATCCGCTGCGCGTTGAAAACTGTCACAAGTTCGTTTAAATAACCCTTGTGCCAGCAGTGGGCTGCTTACTCTCCGTGAGTAAATGCCATAACACCAAGCTCGTTCATCAAAAGGGGATCGCTGTCACACGCGGCGTTGGCAGCGTTGAGCGCCTCGTCGGCGAGGGAGTGATTTGACAGCACTATCTGCTCCATACCAACAAATAGGAGTGGTAAATGAGACCTGCTGGAGGTCAATGATAGGGTCGACGCGAGGCTAGGATACACACGAACCCCACAAACATACGAGCGCACGTAGAATATGCCGTCACCGCATGATCATGTTCGCCTTCCAGGGCGAAAGTATGAGCGAAAGCAATCCACGCCGGTCCAAAGCGCGGGTCCATTAGCGAGGTTTTGCTACGATTGGTCAGTGAACGAGCGTTTCGCTGCATAACGAGCGCCAACCTAAAATATTGACGCGCTTGCGACCATTTGTTCAAACAGAGATAGTATACGCCAACGGCATACCAACTTATAGGATTTTCGGGTTCCTTGTCAACCAATTCATGGGCCAGGATGAAAAGTTTGGAATGTAGATATGATAGATGATACATGCACGCGATATGCAATGGCATGGTAGCATCATGAAATGCCACAAGATCAAGGTTTCTGTACCATAAGCGATCATGCCTTGCCGTCAAGGCTGTTCACAGGAAGAACTCACCTGGTAGTGATCACAAAGCAATCTGCCCAACGAAGCTGAGTGAATAATGCATCTGCAAAGCTGTACAGCACATCTGGGTTATCCGAGAGTTTGAAATCTTCCACAAGGCGTCGCCGGGTGAGAGCTTGCTCTTCAGCATGTCTGTATTTACGCAGTCGAGACGTGTATATCAATTGGATGAAATCTGCGTCCTCTTTAGTCTGCTCTTTGTATGCAAGGCCTTGGATGAATTCCCACTCTGGGAGTATATTAGGGTCCACGTAAACGAAACGATATCGTTTTCACACTCACCTTCTTCCGGGGTCATCATTTCACCACTAATAAGTTGGCTGAACGCATCATAACATTTAACATCCAAGGTCAAAGCTTCCATGAAACACAACTTGGCCTGGTCTCCGCGATTTAGTTTAAGCATCAAAATGCCTCTCAGATGACACATTGAAGCTTCGACCTAAACAACTAAGCATATGTTCGCCACGAAGCAGCTGATACATACTTTGATGCCACCGTCCACATTGGGAACTGACGCCCCACTTCTGCCTGTCTAGCATTAGCGCTACGAAAGATCAAGTACAATAGACATGAACACCTGAGTGGCGAAAAGGATTCGCCTCGCCGATGATTTCAAGGGCGTCCGACCAATTACCCTGTCTCACTTGGCATTGTGCTGCGAGATAGCGACAGGCAACGCTCATGTCAACTAGCCGAGAAACGTTTTCCTGGAGTGCTTCTGGTAGCTTGATTAATCCGGCCGGGCCCATCGGAAGACGAGAGGATAGCTCGAGTTGTGGCTGGGTCTCCTTGCCTTTACCTTTGGTATCCAAGGAGAGGGGGCGGCCCGCAGAAGGGCCTGCCATCGAATAATCAAACCCATTTAAATATTGAGGCTCTGTGGACTGGCTTTTGGAAGGAAAAGGACGCGTCAACAATCTCTCCGCACGAGAGTACTGATGAGTCATAAAATATGTCTGAGCCAGCCAAAACGCGTCGTTTGGATCGTCTTCAGGTAACTCGTGAGTGAAAGTGAGGGATAATACTCCGTCTTTGACGCACTCGTCCAAGAAAGAATCTTGTCCCCCCAGAAAGCGGCGGTTTCGTAGAGATGCTGCATTAGAGCGTCATGTCGCCACAGACGCATGCGATCTACCATGCCCCACTCGATCTCGTCGTCATCGACATCTTGCTCGGCTTCCAAGTCTTGGAAAACATCCATCGTATCGTTTGCGAGAGGATGTCGGCTGGCGCTATCCTTCAATCTGCGATGCCGTCTGGGTGAGGCACGTGGAGAGCTTGGAAGCATAGACCGGTTTGGATCGAGGGCGAGTGGGCGCGGAATAGAAGAAGTACTCATATCACCCGCTGTGAAAGAGGATATCATGGGTTGTGGGCCAAACGAAAAGGAAGAGCTCATGGAGCTGCGATTCCTCGACGTCGACGTCGCTGATGGCAAGCGCGGCGCTACTGGGATAACAAAGCTGCTGTGCGGCGGTGGAGTGGAGGCCATTTTAACGTGCGATGACAAGTCGATGGTGCAGTACAAGACTCGTTCGACGCGTCGCTCGGCACGTGACTAGAAAACCCGACCAAACCATCCGCCGTCCGGGGTCATTACATGCACTATGTATATGTGACCTAGTCCAGCAGAGGACTAACGTGTTATGACCGTGATCATTCCATTTCGCCCTAAGCGTTTCGCGTCAAAGTCAACAGAAGATCCTCAATCCGCCGTTGCCGATCCTTCGAAAACAATCAGATCGAAAATGGCCGTCGAATACGTCAGCATCCACATACCTGCATCTCCTTCATGTCATCCTGAAGACGGCGGATAGGAAGATCTCTGTACTGATCCAGTAAGGTTTGCATTCGTTGCAGTCTGCCTGCGTCTTCGCGGTCTACAGCAGTAAACGGCATTGAATGGGGAAACAGCCTTGAAAGTGGCGTGGTAGTATCAAGAGACAGAACTTTGGCATTGCTAGAGACTTCCTGTAAAGGTACCAAAGCGCTGACTTTCCGTTTTCGGGCTGACCGTGAAGTGTGTTGGTTGTCTAGCAGGGTGGTACGTCCACGAGATGGCGATGGCGACGAAGGACTTGCTGGGGTGATTGAAACGGCCGCCAGCGATGGAACTCCAGTATCCTCACTCTCCGAATCGTGGAACAGGTTGAAATCCCGAGATTCCTCCACCGCAAAGATAATATCGTATAGATTAGTCGCCTTCGATCCCATCAGATATTCAACAAGCGGGACGCTTTTCAGATGGCGAGGAAGACTTTGATAGAAGCTGTGTTTAGTGTTTCTCTTAAATGCTATCATCCTCCTACGAGAGGCTAACCGTCGCTCGTAAAGCGCGATGACAATGAGGACGGGAAACGACTTTGCGAACACAGTTAGCAAAGGGTTATAGACGTGAAACACACGCACAGTGAGTTTGATCAAAAAGACGTTTGCAGAATGTAGTGCACGCGGTGATAGAATGTAGCTGGCTGGTTTCAGTATTGCAAACGCGAGAATGTTGAACGGAGGCTGATAGCTAAATAAGGCGTCCGATTTCACTCTGAGAGACTGTTTCGAGTATTTATCCTGGAGTATTGAGGTATTCACCTACCCTTCAATGGTTGTTATGGCATGCTGGAATAGATACTGTCCAAGAGTAAGCAAGGACCCCAAAGTGATTCACCCCTCCCACCTCCTGATTGGCATTCTTACATAAAACGACTAAACAAGGAAATGTGAAAGAGTAGACAGCGACATACCTCTCCAATTCGTGCTGCAGTATTGGAAAGAATGGAGATGAGGACTGATGGACAATGGTTAGCTATAACGGCACTACCACTGAGAGCGACATACTTGTGAACAAGAGAGTATTGGCCAACGCCGCAAAACAGGTCATAAGAATGGGACCGAGCACGGGGTGAAAGCTAGAGGCTTGCGAAAAACTTAGACTGCTATTCCCGAACCAGATCTGTACCATCAACCATGCGATGCGTTTGACAGACCATCGATCGGAGGCTGATCCCTCTTTAGTTTCCAGATTCTATGTCAATTGCGGGGACTTACCGATGGTGTACAAGGTCAGGAGCAAACCAGAGAAACACATCGCAGCGATACATATAAAGAACACAAACTCGGAAATCATTGCCCGTAAAGCACTGAAACGGCGTCAGAACATTTTTCCACCATGTCATCTGAACTTACAGGATAACGACATTGTTGGTAATAGCATAGAAAGCCAGACTAAGTGTTGCACGTCGGTATGCTTCTGAATTCAACGCTAGGAACGCACCGCGGAATAAGAATACATGCGCCGCAGGCCAGTAGATCGAACGATAATTTTGAGGTGTCGGCTGGTCGAGATGGTGAGATCTAGAATGCACGGCACATTGAAATGTGGACCTTCATGATATACGAACCCTTTGGCGCGGATCACGACGTACGCCAAGAACACCAAGACGAAGGATGTATCAAACACATTCCAGACCTGCAACGCAATTTAGCTATGATACGAGCTTGGAATAAACATGGCAGGATCACATTGGATACATAAACTGCCATCCGGTACAAAAGTGAGGAAATAATACTTTAGTCTGATACAAACACTCACTGCGCCAGCCGTATTCCTGCGAAGCTGAGTATTCCTGCAACGTAAATGCGGCAGCAAACACAAGAAACACCTGTTCCCATGTAGATATTCTCTCTGTCTGTTGCGCTGCTGAACATTAGCTCGGCTTCGGGTCCGAAAGGTCGACATACTGCGCAAGCAAAGCACGAAAGTCAGTGTAAGTGTCGCGATACTCAAAAAGTGCAGGATATTCGAGTAACAGGGCACCCTCAATCTACCTAGAGGGTGAGCACAAGGAGGGATCTAAAACCGGCGACCCCGACCTATAGTGATCAAGAAAGGGGGCTTTCCGGACATCATACACCTCGATAGCGCGTTGCTTGTAGTTGTCCGCAACAAGAGATTTGTTTGTAGCAACGGTGAAGATGATCCGACCGGTGTATATATCATCGACCACGCTTTGCACGATGGTGGAAGCGAGGAAAGCCATGGCTTCCGTGGCTATTGCCATCTATGCCGACACATCTTTGGCGGGATTGTAGTGGGAATAAATGATGGGCACAGACCTCGA
>JBBPSZ010000351.1:0-12438 GCA_038093835.1 Strobilomyces confusus
CGCAACTGAGGACCCCCGAAGTATCAGTAAAACCATCTGCATTCAAGTCTGCTCCAAAGACCCCCGACTTCGACAGTGAGGCAGCAGATGCGGTCGTCTACGAAGGCCTTCCTCCTCTTGAACCTCGTTCCGCGCAACTCGCCATTTTTACCAACGTTAGCAGCGTCTATACCAGGTCAAGGGATGTCATTTTTATCCAGGAGCGCTCTGAAAACGTCGTTGTCCACGATGGTAAACTTGTGTGTGTGCGCGAATGCTCCGTATACTTGACTGCTGACCATCACGAAATCATCGATCTTGAAGGCGGTTGCATAGTTCCCGGTCTAACCGTGTATGGGCCACCTCTTGGACTGGTCGAGATCCGCCTCGAGCCAAGCACTACAGATGGTACCGTATTAAATCCTCTTGTGAGCGACCCACCTGCCATTCTGGGAGACGGTCTTATCAAGGCCATCGACGGCCTGCAATTTGGAGGTCGAAACACACTGTGGGTCTACGCTATCTACTCGAGGATGCATCATTGACCCAGCATCAGGTTAGCATATAGAGGCGGCGTTACAGCCAGTGTGACAGCTCCCTCCGGTTCCTTTGTCCGAGGCTCGTCGACCGCCTTTTCTTTGGGAGCTCGCAATGTCCTTGCCGATGGATCGATTCAGAGCGATGTTGCCATGCACATCGCGATCACGAAGAATAGCGTCCAGAGTGTCAGCACGCAGATAGCTGCTTTGCGTGCCATGTTGTTTGGCAACGGTAGCGATGCGATGCTGTCTCGCGTTCGAGCTGTGCGTATCTTTTTGTTCTTTGCTCTTAACCATCATATATACTGGACCGGGTTTGCTCGCTCAGGGTATTGCAGCTCTGGTCGTCGACGTAGATTGTGCGGACATAATGGCATCGCTGATACGTCTGAAACGAGAATACGAGACACAGTCGGGCGTAACGCTCAAGATGACATTTGCTGGTGCGATCGAGTCTCATCTAATCGCATCCAACATCGCGGACGCTGGCGTCAACGTCATTGTTACTCAACCGAAGCCTTTCCCGACTACGTGGGATCAACGACGATAGTGAGTGGTACTAATCCTCGGCCAGATCCGCTAGTGTCGAATCTAACATGTGATCGACAGCCTTGCTGGACCACCGTTTGCGGCCGACACGCTTGTCTCGGTGTAGTTAGCGGCAGGCGTCCAGGTAGGTGTCGGTTTACGAGACGAATTCGAGGCGCGACACTTGCGCTGGGAGGTCGCTCGGGTATGTCAAGTCCACTTCTGCTTCGGATCGTCGAAAGGCATATCTGACCGAGACACGTCGCAGCTCGCCCTCGCTTCAAATGGCACCATCGACCGGACGACATCGCTCGCGCTTGCCACCGTCAACGTCGAGAGGGCGCTCGGTATCACAGTGGAGATGCCACAGGACCTCGTGGCGTACAAGGGTGGTGATGTGTTTGACTTTGAGGGAAAGCCTGTCGCTGTGATCTCGGCGCAGCTAGGGAGGACCGATTTATTCGAGTAGGGGAAGAGTTACCTTGTCTCTCCGCGGGTACATCCTCGCATCGTTATCTCACTGGCCGAGAATATTATGCGGATAATTCTCTCACACTGGCACGTATTTTGCCCAAGTATAAGAATGCAGCCGCTTGTGTATCTGTATCAACCCCTTAATCAGCAGATATGATACTCGTCTCAGGGAACTTGGAAGCTGATGTGGCTGGGACACCCCGCACTTTCTCCTTTTGTTATGTAAATATTTACATCCTCCAATCACAGCTCTTGGAAAAGTTTCGGCAGATCACGTTACAAATAGCGCTGCCAGCGTCTCCCCAGAGAACTCGCTTTTGAAACCAATCAACTCGACCGTCATGACATCCATCAGGCCCTTTACGCTGCCACTATTCGACGCACTAGCTGTTCCCTCGACCAGAATTCCTATCGATGGCACTGTGTTTGTATCGATTGTCCTCCCTCCAGTGGTGTGCAATTGCATTTTGGCGCTATTGGCAGTCACACCTGGAACCCGAGTTGCTCGCGCCGCATTGTGGCCTGTCACCGCATTGTTAGCATTGCGCGCTGCGCTTTCCGTGGACATGTCGGTCGGGAGGACGGAGCGAAAATTTCTCGACGTTGATTTGGTGGTGAGAGTTGTCTTCATATTAATTCACGCATGAAACGTTTGCCACAGGCTCACACAATTTTCCTTTCAGCTTGGCATGTTTTCCCTCGCTAGCCGTACCCTTGACTGGGCATCAGCGGAAAAGCCACTCGTACGAACCTCCCGTCCTGCGAAAAGTTCGCCGTCCACTCTCGTGGATGCCCTGGACCTCATGTCAAACATTCGCGGTCTCGGCTGGGAGTGGGCACGTGGATTGCATGTTCCCCGGGAATATCGACCTGCCAATCGCATGGCGTTCCTCTTCTGCACGCTACTTTCCGCAGTCGCGCACGCCTTGATCTGCGGTGCATTGCACAGAGCGATCCTGACGTTGGCCCCCGTGGGATCCAGCTCTATCCCGGGAGGATCGACGATTTTCGATGAAACCCTTCCGTTCCTCGCGCGATACCTCCGAGCGAGCATGGTTTCGACTCTCACCACCTTCTCGGTCTACACCGTGCTGCAGATGAGTTACAACCTGTCGTCTATACCTTCCATTCTCGTCCTTGGACAAGATCCCGCTGAATGGCCGCCTGCATTCGACGCCCCGTGGCTCTCCACGTCGTTGAGCGACTTCTGGGGCCGACGGTGGCACCAATTGTTTCGCCGTACCTTCCTCGTCCTAGCTCGTCCGTTCTCCTTCACCCTCGGTCGTCCGGGCACCGTGATCGGGGCATTCCTTATTTCCGGGATCATGCACCACTTTGCCATGATGGCCCTCAACAGCCGAGCAGAATCTTGGTGGATGATAGTCGGGTTTGGGATGATGGGCCCTGGTATCCTCGCCGAACGTGCGTTTTCTCGGTTGACGGGGAGGCGAGTGGGCGGCGCAGCAGGGTGGGTGTGGACGATGGCGTGGCTTCTCATCTGGGGTAACGTGATCGTCGAAGGGTTTGCGAGAGCGGGCATGTTCGGCTGTGCAGGCTATGTTGACAGCTCATTACCCGTGCAGATACCCCTAGAGCATCTCGTGGCGGATTTTGATGCTTGGTTGCATACCGTTTGACAAATTATGTGACGGGTGTGGGACCTAAAAGACTCCGAGTTTTCCTCTTGCCTCATGTGTATCCTGGGCCCCGAGTCGCTACATCTTCCTTGCAGAGCAGGGGGTCGTTTACGTATAGCGGTGTTGAAAGCGGAGGTTCGGCTTTACCCGCTCGCAGTGCCGTCGCTACTCAATTAGCCAATGAAACTAGCACCGCTGAGTCATATTCAATCACCGCTGGATAAGCACCTAGTACGCTCGACTGCTATGCAAATTGCTGTGAGCTTCTGCTGCGGTTGGCGGCGGCATTGATTCCGGACCCAGGTTAGAAACTTCTTTTTGTTTATCCCAGACCTCAAGATCTATACTGCACATTTTCGAGAGGCATACTTCAAACACATGCTGCAAGGTCCGTTCAACTACCACTCGATCCAGCGTGTCCGGCACATGGGAACCCGACATCACCCAGCGGCTCGACTGCGGACCAATTTGCTGTCGTATGGATCCCGGGCACAACCCTGCCCCCCGGGAATAGGCATTCTCCGATTCTCGCTTTAAAACCGTCAGCTGCAAGCTGCTGATGGACTCCAATGTCCTTCGTGTCCTTCGTGTCTTCTGTTGCGCTGTCTCTGCGGAATGCTCTTGGCATTCCGCAAGCCAAAATCCCCATCGATGGCATCGCGTTTGTCTCATATGTCCTCCCTCCTCTGGCTTGCGGTTTCATAGCAGCGATGTTGGTTGTCATGCCTCGGACGCGCATGTTGCGACTTGCACTGTGGCCTCTAGTTGCGTCATTAGCATTGCGTGCGGGACTCTCCGTAGACATGTCACGCGGCAAGACTGAGCAAACATCTCTCAACTTTACCTTCGCTGTAAGCGCCTTTCCAAGCAAGTCTCTTCAGGACAGGCTTACATGCATGATTTCTCTCAGATCCTCCTGTTTTACGTCACTTCCCGTACCCTTGACTGGGCATTGGCGGAAAAGCCACTCGTACGGCACCATCCTGCCAATAGCTCTCTGTCGATCATCATGGACGCCCTTGACCTCGTCGCCAACGCTCGCGGTCTGGGCTGGGATTGGTCGCGTGGTCTTTACGTTCCGCGAGAAACGCGACCAGCTAATCGCACGGCGTTCGTCTTCTACGCGTTTATTTCTGCTGTCGGGCACGCCTTGGCGTACGGGGCCATCCACGGAGCATTAATGGCGCTGATTCCCGTGGGAGTCGGCCCCATGCCAGGAGGATCGACGATTTTTGATGGAACCCTTCCTTTCCCGATGCGATATCTCCGAGCGAGCATTATTTCGACTATGATGGGCTTCGAGGTCTACGCCTCGGTGCAGGTCAGCTACGACATGTACACCATACTTGGCATTCTTGTTTTTGGACAAGATCCCGCCCAATGGCCGCCTGCTTTCAACGCCCCGTGGTGCGCTACATCGTTGAGCGACTTTTGGGGTCGAAGGTGGCACCAGTGGCTTCGGCGCACGTTTCTCGTCCTGGGTGGTTATCCGCTTTCCATCGTCCTTGGCCGCTCAGGCATCGTGGTCGGGGCATTCCTTGCTTCCGCACTCTTGCACCACGTCGGGTTGCTTGGACTGAACGGCCAGATCGAAATTTGGTGGATGTTGGGTGGGTTTGGGATGATGGGTCCCGGCGTCCTTGCCGAGCGGGCGTTTTGCCAGTTGACTGGGAAGCGAGTGGGTGGAGTGGTGGGGTGGGTCTGGACGATGTCGTGGCTTCTCGTGTGGGGTAATGTGATGGTGGAAGGGTTCGCGAGTGCAGGAATGTTTGGGAGCGCCGAGTTCACTGACAGCTCGCGGCCGTGGGGACTGGCAATGGAACGTTTGGCAGTAGAATTCGACGCGTGGTTACATACCACTTGACGACCTCACGGCTGGAAGGCGAAGCATCGGATACTGAATGCTTTGCACGACGTAACCAGAGAAAATCAGGCCATTCACCCGCTACGTTCTCTCGCCAGATGACGTGGTACATCGTCACTCTTGGGCTTGCACAAGTGCGCAAATGAAATGGGTGAGTCACTACTTGCAAGTACTCGTAGGAAATTTATAGTGTGATTCAGAATCACGGGGTCAGATGTTCCCACAGGTGCACACTGACTCCGACTCGCATGCATCGCGGGCTCTACGTAGAAGAGATTTTGCTCCATGTCTTCAGTTACTGCTACACTCCTGCTGATCATTAGCCATTTCACTGACAAGGATGGGAGGATTGGTATGCGAATGCTCACCTCGCCACGCTGGCGAGAACATGCAAAATGTTCAAAGAGCCAGCGTTAAATCTGATTTGGGCCGATCTGCATGATTTAACGCCCTTGGTACGATGCCTCCCAGAATCATCATGGATAGAATCGGATGGTGTAAGGCAAATCAGGTTCTACCTGCTATGCACGGTAATGAAATTTTGCGCAGATCTACTCACTCCAAAGACCCCTCGAGGCGCCTTAGTGGGACATCATGCTCTCTTATGCGCGTCGCATCCGAGCTCTCCCTTGCGTTGGTAGCCCCTCAGGTCTAGATTCTATTGAAGCACTCTCCAACCCGTCAGATGTAAAATGGATGGATGCGTGTTCTCGGTTCTCGGTCCTTCACGACGCTCACCGTGCTCCTCGCTGCTCTCCGCGTCATCCGTTGCCGCCAAGCCAGTGCCAGGCACTGTCACCGAAGGCAAGCCCTGCGTGACTCTCATCCTCCCTCCTGCCAAAAGGGTAAAACCCTCTCAATCCGAGGCAGCACCCACTGGCAGAGACGTGCCGGATCGCGAGCGGGACTACTTCGACACGGCGCCGTCAGAACGGATCAACGTACCATGTGTGCCGCCTAAGGCACCCTAGTCACGCTCGCAAAGTTGGATATCCCCCGGAAGCAACGTGAAGCACCTCCTGCCACAGCTCGTACGGTCCGTCGAGGTCGTCGTCGAGCCCACCATCAGAGGAGCACGCGTGAACGACTCACATGGTGTCTGAGATCGCGCCGTACGCGATATGCGTGGAAACCTTCACCGCTGAGGCCAAGGATTTATACCAGATCGAGGGAGGCGAGGTCGCCACAGTCTATTCAGACGCGTCACCCCTGCTCAGCGAAAACAAACAATCGAATGACTCGCTGTCTGTCGTCTGCGTCGTCGGACATCCCAGCGGTCGAAGGCCGTGATTCTGTACGCGCGTCGTCGTCGTAGAGAGCGTGAACCGGAGTGTGCTCACGACGAATATCTCCAGGAGGCGCTCGCCCCAGCGAAGAAATGACCGGCGGACCTTCAATGACTGGTAGGCCACCTCCGCGCTCGACCCGTGTCGCGCCCTTGCCCTTTCGCTCTATCACGAGCGGCCCGATGAGGTGCAACGACGGGGAGCGGGGATAGTTCGGCCACCAACACCCTGGCGTGAGACGGGCGAACACGGAACGATTTATGTGAAAGGCGCGACTCACAGGACGGACACCCCCACGGAGTGACCCATGAGCGCTAGTCTGCGTGTCGGAAGGTCGAGTCAACGCCGGTGCCCAGCCCAGCCAAGAACGCAAGCATAAGGCGCGCACCTGCCGCGTCTTCCGCGCTGAGAGCCCACCGCTCGTTCAACGCCGCCGAATCTCTGTGGTTGGGAAGGTCGAGAGACCACGCCTCGCGAACGAGCTTCGCCGTGCGCGCCGACACCCGCCCGATCGTCGGGGCTGAGAGTGGGCAGCGGGGGCCATATCGGCCCTGTCAAGTTGGTCTTAGGTGCTGCCAGTGCTACAGCAGACACCGCGGGTGGCGCGGTCGGTGTATCCTGTACGGGTACGGTCTTGGACTCTTGGCGGGCGCGGGTGCGGTGTCTAGTGCCCAAACCTTAGTACCCACAGGGCCTTTCTTAGCAACGCACATCAGCAAACCAGTGTCACATCTCTGAGATAGATTAGTGGTTTGTGCGCTCAACCGCGCTCTGCCATTGGAGTCCGGCGACACGAAACACTCTATCCACTTCTCAACCCGAGGCTCACCCATGAGGCCTCTCTCTCGATGGCTCCGGGTCTTTTTCGCTGTCTTCGCCAGAATTGCTAGTGCCGCGCTTTTGAACGTGACCGTCGACGATGTAGTGTCGACTGGCGCAGTGGTACCACAGTACCTGCCCTCCCCGGCAAACTGGAACGCGCAGGTCAATGGTAATTGCACCCTGTGCACCGTCAAACCTGATCCCACGCAAGCGTATAACGGTACTTGGCATGACGCTACCTACAGGCCAAGCAATGGTTTCACCCAAGTGATCGAGTTCACCTTCACAGGTGCGACTCCCCGGCCGAAGTTCAAGTTTCGAGACTGACTTTACCTCGACGCGTTATTCGGCTGGTAGGAAGCGCCGTGTACATATTCTTCATCATCGCAAACCACGTCGGTAATTCGAGTACACTCACAGACGTCCAATTCGTGCTGGACCAGACAGTGACCGCGGGCAGGTATACGCATCCGCCGACGTTATCTACCGATTTTCAGTACAACGTGGCTGTTTATTCCAACGATTCGCTGGCTCCCGGATCGCACAGCATGATGGTACAGCCCGTCAATACGGGGAATAACGTGTTGATGCTGTTCGACTATCTGATTTACACGTGCGTTTCGCTCTCTCCAGCATCCTTCACGTCCTCACAGCGTTCTTTATATAACATTGATACTAGCATTGATACGTCGAGTTCCATATCACCGTCAGCCACCGTCACGGCCACCACACTGTTGTCAACGTTGTCGGGGACGGGGACGTCTTCCACAACGGCCACCTTGCCATCATCGCCAACCTCATCCGGGACGGGAGGATCGTCAGCAAAAAATACCGGTGCCATCGTTGGTGCTTCAGTGGGAGCGGTTGCACTCGTGGCTGCCGGTCTGTTGTGTTGTCGGAGATATAAGAAAAGACGCGAAGAACCTCGTCCTGAAGAAGGGGCTATGATGGATCCCTTTATTTTATCTCCTGAAGCGGTCACGACGCCCACCATAGGTACTCCCCAGATGAGGTCATCAGTCACCGAGGTAGGCATGCCGACCTGACGCCGATTGCTCCCCAATTAATCAGACTTATCTCTCAGCCCGCGTCAAAACATAGGGCGGGCGCATCTTCAATGGTTGCGTTACCGTCGAACCCGCCTGCTCCCATCGACCCACCGTCATCCGGTGCTACCTCGTCCAGTGATGACCCCCTTCGTGAACAGGTCGAGGTGCTCAGGGACGAAGTGGCTCGTCTCCGACAGCTGCAAGAGCACAGTCCTGACATCATCTCCGAGTTTCTGAGGGAGCCACCTCCGATGTATTCAGAGCCAAGACTTGGAACGTACTGAGCGTCGTTTCGTGGACCATCCAGACCAGCAATATTACTAGTACTTACTCTCCTGCGTATCGTGTGGACATCTCGTGGTATAACGTCAAAGGCTATATCCATTATCTTCGTGGCTTGACGCGGGGCTGGTGGCCGACATAACTGGTGAGATCGCTTTCGCGTCCAATTTTGGACGCTCCATCGGCCTACGATATTTTTGGCTGCAATGCAAAACCTCCCTCAGATCGATTACTACACCCGGACTGGTGGCAGTGACTGCATTCGGAGACCCACTGGTGATATTGTTGAAATTGCTCGAGGATGTCGAAGTCGTAATGAAAATGACGCCAGATGGGATGCATTGGGGCCTTTACTGCCGCGACCAACCCTAGAAACGACTAGCTTTAGTGTAGTCGAGATTTAGGAGTTTGAGTTCGGACTTAGGCCTCTATTATCACAGCTTAGATGACCTTTCTTCAGAAGATATCTCTCCATGCATTACTTCTGACCGTCTTTGTCCTTTAACGACCTTCGCGAACCTCAAAAGGATCACAATTGACGTTCGTTGCAGCGCGGATCTGAACGAGCTCGAGTTGCTGTCTTCGTGGCCTCACTTGGAAAGCTTCGTAGTGGGGAATACTATGACTGGACACCATCAAGCGGCCTCACTCCAGGGGGATTCTTACAGCTGTTGGAGAAATGCAGGTCACTCAGAAGACTCTCCTTCATATTTGATACACGTGGCTACACCGAAATTCCACAAGGGCATCCATGGCGGGGCTTGACCATGCCGGTATTCCCATACCCATCAATTCACGTCCTTCGCCCCCCTGTCGAAGAAGAGTCTATCGAAGCACTCAGCGTTTTCTTTCATGTGGCTCCCTTCCCTGATTTCCAACTGATTACCCACTGGGACAATTATACGAACCATTTCCGTGCTCGACAGCGACCTCAGGAGCTGTATTATCATCGGTGGTTGAGGATCCGTTCGTTGGCTCGCGATCTTTGGGAGGCGAGGAGAAACTTGGGACACGAACTTCGTTGCGTGTCATTGTAGCGATGGGTATGAGGATGAATTGCTCGAGTAGTAGTCTACCACCCTTGCAAATAACCACTTGGAACGATGACCAGTAACCTCGCGGCACTCCGAAACAGATGTCGCTGCACAAACGTAACATCGGGTGTCCGTTTTATACCCGAGTGAACGGGAAAACTTCTAAAGCTTTACGCGTGAGTGACGTACCCTGTCCCATCGATCATAATACAATGTCGATGGTTCCGGAAGTAGATCGACGTTCCTCCGAGTCGAGACTCAGCTCGAATTCGAGCCGACGTGGAGAACATGGCGAGCGCGTCGACAGATTTCTCTTCAAACGACAGCGAGCCGGATATCGACGCCCAACTTGTGCGTCGGCTCACGGCCGCACCATAAACATCCCTAATCTGATGGTCAGCCGCGGGCGTCTGACAGGAAGCCCAAGTGGGAGATGGACTCACATCTTTGCCAGTAGCTCCACGAATTCCCGTGAGAGTGACGGGGCTAGACGGCGGCCGCCTTCTTCGCCACCCTATGTTAAAGACGGGGATGCAAACCAGGGCAGCTGTCACATCCACGGTCAAGGGGCTCAGTTCCGGTGTGCGGTTCGTCAAAGTTCTCTGGTACCTGTCGGGGCTCGACGTTCGGAGGTTCGTTTGTGGGAGATGGTGGAGTTCACAGCGTCGTCTAGTGGTGGGGATACCGCGAGGGACTGTTCAGGTATGTCGTCGTCGGCTGTCGCCACTTGCTTTGGAGGCGGCGACTTCTAACCATTGACTACCTTGCAGGCTGCCTTTCCTTCCATTACTCGTTCGACGTATCTCGCCGCGTCACACATTTATTCCCTCCTTGCATGTCTCGAAGTGCGTCAGCATCCTCTCCTTCACTGGGCAGCGGAGCGGGTGGAGTAATGGGGTTTGTGATGGTTGAAGGTTCAGAAGAGCGTGAATGCTTGGGAGGGCAGAATTCACTGAAAGTTCGTGGCCGGTGTGGACGTTAGTGGAACGTTTGGCGGTAGATGTCGGTGCGTTGCTACGCACTATGTGACGAGGAACGACAGCCTTGAGGTCAGATAGTATACCATGACATAGTTTCGTCACGTCGTAGTGTCATAATGGTGACGCGTGACGGCATGAGGTTCTGAGTCACTGGACTCATGCATCGCGCACTCTGCGTAGAAGAGATTCTGCTCCATGTCTTCAGTTACTGCCACACTCCAACATTACATTGGCCTTGGCCTTTGCGCACTCACGGACGGGACCATTGGTATGCAAATGCTCATCTCGCCACGCTGGCGAGAACATGCAAAATGTTCAAAGAGCCAGCGTTAAATCTGATTTGGGCCGATCTGCATGATTTAACGCCCTTGGTACGATGCCTCCCAGAAGCATCATGGATAGAATCGGACGGTGTAAGGCAAATCAGGTTTGCTTACTATGCATGGTGACGAAATTTTGCGCAGATCTACTCACTTCACGGACCCCTCGAGGCGCACGAGTGGGACATCGTCCTGGGTTATGCGCACCGTATTCGAGCTCTCCCTAACCTGCGTCAGTCATCAGGTTTAGCTGAAAATTGTATTAAAGCACTCTCCAACCCACCGGCTTCTGTTGCATCAGTCTTCACTAATCTTCGTGTAGTCGGGCTAATCCTTCCTAACGCTGCGTTCGCTCCGATGCAACATCACCTCATAAACCCACAGCTGACGAAAATCTATTTGGGAGACACAGAGAACGTTGATATTCAGGCATTTGGACAGGGATGTCCGCTCGTGACAGAATTCCGTGTGTTTCTTCCGGAGCACGCTGTCACGATCTCGGACCTCATACGTTACTGGCCAAATCTCTCTACCGTGGACTGTTGCCTTGTTTCCTTCACTGTTGACGCTCTATCTCACCTCGCTCGCTCGCGTAGCTTGTTCGACATTGCCTTCACTGTGCACGACGCAGTGGTTGATCGCCTTTCTGCCCTTCACCCTCCATCATCCCCGTTGACCTTCTCAGCGCTCCATAATGCTCGCCTCTCTTCTGAATCTTTATCTGCTGTATCCAGGCTCCTTCTTCATTCCCGCTACCCGGAGATCAATTATTTCGCCGTTTCAATCAGTACTGTTCCAGATGGATCCGATCTCACGTCGTTTTCCATGGCCCTGCAAGAGGCTCTTGTACCTCACGACTCTCTCAACCGACTTAGACTCTGGAGCAATGATAAGAGGAACTCAACTGTGGAAGATGTCTTTCCATGCCTCACTTTTGACCGTCTTCGTCCTCTAATGGCCTTCGTGAATATCAAAAGTATCACGATTGACATTCCATGCAGCGCGAATCTGAACGAGCGCGAGTTGCTGCGTCTAGCGTCTTCGTGGCCTCACTTGGAAGGCTTCGCGGTGGGGGAAAGCTGTGACTGGGCACCGTCGAGCGGCCTCAGCCCGGGGGGTTTCTTACAGCTGTTGGAAAAATGCAGGTCGCTCAGAGTGCTCTACTTCCTGTTCGATACACGTGGATACACCGACATTCCTCAAGGGCACCCGTGGCGGGGCTTGACCATGCCGAATTCTGACGCGTTCGTTCACGTCCTTCACTCCCCCATCGAGGAAGAGTCTATCGAGGCGCTCGGCGTGTTCTTTCATGTAGCCCCATACCCTACCTTCGAACTGACCACCCACTGGAACAATCACCATTTCCGAGGTACCCAGCGGCCTCAGGAACTGTATCATGATCGGTGGACAAAGGTCGGCTCACTCGCTCGCGATCTTTGGGAGGAGAGGATGAACTTGAGGCGCGAACTTCGTGGCGCGTCATCGTAGCAACGGATGTATCACTCGAGTGGTGATATATCAACCCTGGCAAGTAATCACTCAGAACGATGACCAGTAAGCTCACAGCACTCCGAAACAGACGTTGGTGCACGAACGCGATGTCGGTCCGTTTCATATGTACTCGAGTGAATACACCCTCTCTCG
>JBBPSZ010000352.1:0-12425 GCA_038093835.1 Strobilomyces confusus
CCGCTGCCTTGCAAACCCCGTCGCTCCCCCGTCGTCTTCTGTCGTCCCTACTGCCTTGCAAACCCTCGCTCCCGTCGTCTTGCAAGTCCCCATCGTCTTCTGTCGTCCCCGCTGCCTTGCAAACCCCATCGCTCCCCCGTCGTCTTCTGTCGTCCCTACTGCCTTGCAAACCCTCGCTCCCGTCGTCTTGCAAGTCCCCGTCGTCTTCTGTCGTCCCCGCTGCCTTGCAAACCCCCCGTCGCTCCCCCGTCGTCTTGCAAGTCCCCATCGTCATCTGTCGTCCCCGCTGCCTTGCAAGCCACCGTCGCTCCCCATCGTCTTGCAAGTTCCCTGTCATCCCCGCTGCCTTGCAAACCCCCCGTCGTTCCCTCGTCGTCTTCTCCCCACACCTTGCAAGTTCCCCATTGCCTTTATCTGTCTCTTCCGCCCCCATCGTCCCCGTCGTCTTGCAAGCCATAGCCGTCGCTCCCCCGTCGTCTTCTGTCGTCCCCGCTGCCTTGCAAGCCCCCGTCGTCCCCTCCCCACATCTTGCAAGTTCCCCGTCATCTTCTGTCATTCCCGCTGTCTTGCAAGCCCCCACGTCTTGCAAATCCCCGTCGCTCCCCCGTCGTCATCTGTCATCCCCGCTGTCTTGCAGGCCCCCCGTTGCTCCCCTGTCGTCTCCGTTCGTCTTGCAAGCCCCTCATCGTCTTGTGCGGCCCCAAATGATGCAAAAGTATATTTGGCAAGGCAGTAATAAGTTTAACTAGTGCTAGTTTTGTACTTTTTGTTGAATAGAACGATGTGTGCACGCGAAGAAAAATAGATATGAAAAGATCAACAAGATCAACCATCGAAAGTATCCCGCCTTACGCTGTCTTCCGTTTCCTCCGAGATCATCAGGAAAGAATCACCGGGACAAATAATCCATACTCACTTGCCTCTCGTCACGGTGTCAGCCTTCTTTCCATCTGGCGGATTGACCCTCTTTTTCCCCTTACTCTTCGTATTTGCTTGAGCCTCCGATCCCGGCAGAGGAACCTCGTTCTCCTTCCCAATCGCGTTGTCTCATTTCGCACGAAGCGAGGGCACTGGCTTTCGCTTTGATCGCCCAGCTGCCATAGAGGATGGTATGTCGTCGCTGTTGATACTCATGGGAAGCTGATTTGCTTGGAGATTGATCGGCCCTGGCTCTGTTGGAGGGAGAACAGGTGGTTGCTGGGCACCAGTGGTGATGTCGGATAGTGGCGAGTGTGTCGGGGGTGACGGGGCCGGAAGAGTTGGTAGGGGTCCGTTGCTTGATGGGGTAGCTGGAGATGTTATTGTCGCGCTTATCCCGCCTAGACTGAGCTGATTTGGTGGACTTGCACTGGGACTGTGAGACATCGCGACCTGATCGGAGCTGATATGTGCAACCGGGAACCCAGTGCCGAAGTCGATCGGCATGAATGGCTGGGAAATATTATGGCCTTGCGAAAAATTCAAGGATGTACCAAGTCCGAAGAAGTTGCCAGATATGGACTCCGCAGGCGACATGGTGCTGCAAAGCGATCCCGTCCCCGGAACACCGAGAGACTGTAAGAAGGGATCATTCCAATCGATTCCGGCAAAAGGGTCATTGCTGTGAAGGAGGTCGGTAAATGATTCAGGGGCGACGCTAGCGGCTGTGACGGGAAAACTAGCATTGGGTATCGAAGATCCCCACACGGTTTGATCGGGTGACGCAAGATAGGCAGTTGCAAAATGAGTTGCGGGAACTAGACCGGCAGAGGGAAATGTTGCAAGATTCGGAGGCACAGCTGTGGCGTTCTCAGTCGTGATCGTAGCCTGAGATGGCGATGTGAAATCGGCAGTGAGAACTGTTGCAAGACGGCCCGGGGAATGGGATGGCGATGTTGCAAGATTAGCGGTGAGAGTGTGAGCGTGCCAGGTGCCCGGTGTAGGGGATGCAGAATTGCCCGTCGGATATCCTGCAAGATTGGATGGAGGTGTTGCGGTGGCAGCGCCCGTATAAATACCGGTTGACGACTGATGGCTCACGGCGTCCCCAGCTGATCCATCACCTCTAGTACTCCCCTCGCTGGCACTGCCATGATCAGCCACGGGCCCGCCTTGATCTCTGTCGACGTCGCCTGGATGCTTTTCTGCCCCTTCACCGTCCTGTTCATTGTCCTTGGCGACCCTTGTATCACCTACTCCGCCATCTCCATCAATCTGGTCGTCGTCGTGGTGCTGCTGCGGACATCCGTCTGCGACATCGGCATGCGCTGGTGTAGACTGTCTGGTTACTATTGTCAATGTGGTTAGTGCAAGCACTTCATTAGATTTGGCACGATGACGACTCACCGCATGTGTGACTTAGAAACTCGCCAAATGCCTCCACTACTTCGCCATCGAAATTGGGGAAGACATCAGCAAAGTCTTGTCCATCCTTTGTTGTTCCGCTGTGTAGACTGCCGACACATGTTAGTAATTTGATTGACTGCGAGTACTGCGAGACTCACGTAAGGATAATGTTGTCACCTTCAGGGTCCAGTGGATCGAGGCCACCCATCAAGATCGTGAATTTCATTCCAGTTTTACGACCGAGGTGATCAATTACTTGTCGGAGAGCGGGGACACATCGTTCGATATTGCTATCCTGGTCAGCATGAGTGACGGTGAGCAAAGATAGACTCCTACTTATGAAGCGTGATAGGATCGGTCTCAGGCTCATCATCGTCGCCCTCTGTATCGTCATCAACATTCACGTCTTCTGACTCCTTGCCCTTCTTCTTTTTCCCCGTTCCCGCTTTCTTCGTTTTCTGTTCGTCGCTGATCTTCTGGCACTCGGCTTTGATCTCAGGGGACTGGGCGTCAAAGATCTCCTGGATTTTGTCATTGAGCTCGACGATCGTCATGCCCTTTTCGATGTAGGGCTGGACATGGGACTTGTAGTATAGGTTAGCAAACACTTCCCTGGGCTGCTTTGAGCGCGTCTTCTGCTCGAGGAGAGCATCGAGGATTTTTGCTGTCTGGGCGTTTACTGAACGCTTCTTCCCAGCACCAGCATGCCACTGCAACCAGCGCCGAATCTGCTGCTGGCGTTGGAAGATGGCTTTGGAGAGCGCACTGCTCTGCTCCGACGTCAGAGTAGCAGAGTCGGGGATGTTAGGCAGCAAGGCGCGACGCTCGGGCCACTTCTGGAACCATCGCTGAAAAAGGTCTGGCCAATTCTTCGTAAATTTTCTGCCAGTGACACGCTTGTACTTGATCAGCTCATCTCGCAGAAATTTCTTCTGCTCTTGCGTGGTCCACTCCTGCGGCATCTACATGGAGGCAGTAAGATTATGCAATGCACATTTGGTACGGATCTTACCTTCGAAAGACAGGCAGTAAAGAGACGAGGGAGAAGGATGAACTGGAAGAGGCATTAAGACGCCTCCGGGACCTTCTAAGCTAGATAGACGTACTGTTGTAGAAAGACGAAGGGAGGTGCAACTGTAGTCGATCGACTCTGTCCGCAACGAGGGTCATTGTATTAGGAGACCATCTCCATACATCTTCAGTACTGATCTCACCTTCGGAAGACGGGCCACAGGAACAGGGGAGAAGGACAAACTGGAAGCGGCATTAAGACACCTCCAGGGGACTCTAAAGGCGAGAAACATACGGTGGTAGAAAGACGTACAGGCAAAGGAGGGCGCTGCTGTAGTCGACTGACTATCAATCTGCGACAAGGGTATTAGGAGACCGTCAGTGACACGACCAAAGAGACGGGGGAGTGAAGAATCGTACAGGGGGCACGAGACTGTTAGCTGAGTGACTCAGGCCAATTCCGAGTCGTCCAAAAAACGCGCCTGTGACTCAGAGTATTTAAGGCGACCCTGGTGGTGCATTAAACAAAGAACGCGTCCCTAAAACGTGCCCATGGCATTCAATAAACGCGCTGGAGAAGGAAAAAGGGATGTCACTGTCGGCGGTCCATGTCAACTTACAGATTGAGGTTCATATGAGACTATCTCGGCCAGCGATCTGCATCGTCATGGTTAGTAGATCTATAGATATATGACTTCTATTTTGACAGGTTAGAAGGCTTTCCCAGCACACTGCACAGTTACTTCGCTCACAGGAATAAATCTAAATCTGAACTACGGATAGATTCTACAGCACGACGTCTGGGGCTACCTGGAACAGCAACAGACCCCTGGTTGCTAGATTACTCACGTCCTCCCCTTCCATCGCTTTCAATAGCAGGTCCTCCAGTCCTTTGATGACAACGCGGATAGACGCCCTGATTGTGCTTGTATGAGTCAAACCAGCGCCACTATCTGGGCCCTGCATCAGGGCAAGGTTCCGTAGACGGCTGTCGAGTTTTTCTATAGCAGAGAGGGTGTCGTAGATCTCTTTGTAGTCGCCTGATGCAATGTATCTGTCACAAAGCACCTTAAGTTTTGTGCGATAAGAGTTTCCGATAATTGTTTTGAGGGAACCCTCAACCCCTCGCTCGGAATCATTCATGGCGGGCCTATAGGACTGAGATTGGTGCAATCAATAGTTGGTTCGTCAGGGTTACTAACCTCGATGTCGTATAATTTTTTGCTCCCTTGGGTCGTCCAGGGCTATATATGTGATTAGAGTGTAGTCATATCAAATATCAGGGCTCGTACCGGCGTATGAGTGTCTTGTTTCTTGATGTCGGTTCACCTAGAGGTTGAATAGGCAGCTTTGTAGCCCTGATACGCAGTCCGAATGTGATGAGTGATCGTTAGCTAGCGATATGAGACACTTGATGGAGATCCACACTTTTTTTGGTTTCGATTTGCAGCACGTCGAGCATTGATTGAGGCACGATTTCTTCAAAGTATACTAGTCAATGGGCTGACACACTGATACGCTGAAAAACCCTACTTTGAGTAATACTGGGCTCGATAGCGGCGAGCGGCCAAGACCTTTTCTTCAGGTTTGAAGTATAGTTTCGGGCGGGCCATGTGAGCCGTTTTGTCACGGTGCACGTCGAGTGCTGAGCAGGATGATACTGGTTGTATGCAGTATGGAATGGGAGAACTATGGAGCGACTAATATGGCTATGCCAACTTTGGTACGAGTCTAGGTCACTTTCGTGTACCATGGTAGGAGATTTACTCAAATACTCAGCTCTCGATGCTCCATGCCACTTCGAGCCTTCTGGGACTTGCTAGATAATATTCACTGTACAGTATTGCCCTCTCGAATAAATAACTCAAGGCTTGGTGTCATTATCATGCGCCGACTGTCTGATGTTGGTCTGCGACGTCGACACCTGTCCATGTTTGAAAATCTAGATCTGGTTTGAATCTAGATCGCTGGTCCATATATCCAGTCTGGTCCTGCCGAGCGTTCGACATCCGATAAGTTAGCATGGAGCGGACTAACTTCTTCGAGTGGTGGAGCAGATTATCACGCGGTGCAAGGGAAATCAATTCGAGAACTCACAAATGTACACATTAATGGCAATCTTTGGCTGTTCCTTGCGTGTTCCTTGTGACAGAGACCAATCGACGTATTATCCTATCAGCGTCACAGCAGCCGTGAGTGGGTATGGAGATCAATTCTCGCCCAAGCAATTCACATTTCATGCAAGACGTATCAAGTACATATGGACAAGGCCAGACTAATCGAGATATTACACATGAGCGCATGCGTGGTAGATCCGAGTCCGATCAAGGGATCCACCTCGCCAAATTTGCATCGATCGCTGCGGTCAGCTGGGCTAATCCAGTATCAACAGAAGAGATGCGAGAGAACGTGGCATGGCTAACGCCGATGACGAAAGGAGATGCCAGTTGCCTTGATTGAACTATCAGTATGGATCTGACCTGGATCACAAACACGCAGACATACCAGCCAGAGAATATCCCGACACGGCGGCCCCGCGTAACCAAGTAGAATGGACCAGCTGCGTCAGCAGGGGCCATCTCAAATACAAAGCCACGATAGATGTGGAGATTTGATCCTGGGACGTTGAGGAGATGGACAGGGCCCATCGGGTTGAAAGTAACTTGTCCAGTAACAGGGCCAGCGGGAACCGAAGTGTTGTTGACGCTAGCAGGAGTTGTAGTCACGGGGTGGACTGGGGGATTGATAGTGGCAGCATTGGTACCGACGCCGATGATGGAGGTAGCCGAAGGGGTGGAAGTCGGAGCACTGGAAGCAGCAGTACTGACGCCGATGATGGAGGTAGCCGAAGGGGTGGAAGTCGGAGCACTGAGAGCAGCACTCGTACCTCCCGAGGCGCTGCCGAGGGTCGTCTGCTCAACTACATTGTCGGTCTCGACAAGGAAGGCGAGGCAGGAGAGAGAGGGGGAAGAATGGCGGATTCGGGGCCAGAAGTGCAGGCAATCTCAAGTTGAGGAGAGTCTGAAATGGAACCGCCTAAGTCGAGTGAGTTCATCGCCTCAGCTGCGAGACGGTCTTCGGCGGAGGTGATGATATAATCAATCAGGCACTCGGCGGTCTCGGCAGCCATGTCCAAACTTGCAAGCATCTCCATTACCGCATCTGCCAAATTGACTGCGTCAAGACATCATGTACGGGACGAGGAAACATACGAAGTCCATCATTTGGGGGGGAGGGGGAGAGCATTGGCTTGCGCATGGTGGAATGGAGACGCGTGCTAGGCTGAAAGGATGGCCGCTAAGACGGGAGGTGTGGACTCCATGGGTCCCTTGGGGTTCAGCTTAAGTACGGCGACGGGGCATTGCAGGACTCACTGAGCATGGCAATCGTGTACCTCATTGCAAGAACTGTGCAGCAAGCCTCCATACCACGCTCACCTCCTTGAACGGATCTCCGAGGAATTCTTGCAATGCGGAGAGTTAATCCATCGTCTTCTGAGTCAGACTTGAAGCACTCCTGCAAACTTTGATCTGGTCGTCGCCGACTCGCGGGAGCTTGCAAGAGGTGACGCTCACCTCCTTGAATGGATCTCCGAGGAATTATTGCAATGCAGAGAGTTAATCCAGCCTCTTCTGAGTCGGACTTGAAGCACTCCTGCAAACTTTGATCTGGTCGTTGCCGACTCGCGGAAGCTTGCAAGAGGTGACGCTCACCTCCTTGAATGGATCTCCGAGGGATTATTGCAATGCAGAGAGTCAATCCAGCCTCTTCTGAGTCGGACTTGAAGCACTCCTGCAAACTTTGGTCGGGCCGTCGCCGACTTGCGGGAGCTTGCAAGAGGTGAGAAGATGGGGAGCTGGCACGAATGACAAGGGTTGCATTGAGATACCGGGGTTCTCCGACGTGACCGCACAAACGTGACGAAACAGCACTGCAAGTTCTTTTCGTCCGTTGTCCTAACATGTCCAGCCATTCGAGTAAAGAGAAGTTGCGTTTCAAGGGCATGAAAGGCCTTAAGGTGCATCGCAGGACCAGCATTCAGTCAGTCAGTCAGGTTGGACGGCATACAAAAATTCGCTTGGTAGATTCTGGTGAAGTTCAGTTGAAGAAAACGCTCTACAAGGCACGCAAGGCAGCCGCTCCTGTTCCGCCACGATTCCTTTCAGTGTCTCACTCTTCCGGGTTTCTCGAGCCGATTGGCACCTTTCCCAGCACTATGGATGATCTCCCAGAGACTGTCGACCTGACTATCTTGGATCACGCTCCGAGGCCACGCTACATATCTGTGAGTTGCTATATGATTCGTGTTGCATCATCTTACCATTCAAACCCCAGGACTTCCCCATCTTGGGCTGGCTGGAACAGGACCGGGATGAGTTCTTGATCGAGCTAATCCGTTTGGAAGGACGATGTGGGATAGAAACGTGCTCTGCTTGCAAATCCGAACCTGCAATGTACCGCTGCGATGACTGTGTAGCACTCGGGCTGTATTGCCAAGACTGTATTTTGGCAAAGCATGCTAGTCAACCACTTCATCGTGTCAAGGTATGGCTACTTATTGGACGAAGCAGCCAACTCTAACGAGGATCGCTTAGAAGTGGCAAGGGCTATACTGGATCTTGACTTCACTCAAGGATCTGGGGCTTGTAATCCAGCTGGGACATCCCACTGGGACGGTGTGCTGCCTACCGAGGGCGCCCCATTCGGATGACTTCACGATCATTCATGGAAATGGCATACATTCTGTCACACTTCGGCTGTGTGGTTGTGAAACCGCCGCAGCCCCTTCCCTTCAGCTGCTTCGACACCGCTTGTTCCCTGCGAGTACAGACAAGCCGCGGACTGCAGCCACATTCGATGTTCTGGAAGCATATCATCTACTTTCGCTCGAGTCAAAGGTATCAGCTCACCATTATTATACTTCACTGGCACGACGAAGCGATAACACTGGCTTATTGCCTCCGAAGGTACACCCCCTTTCACGCCAATAGAATATATCTGATTAATGTAACTTTTCAGGATCGTTATGAGCAGTTTATCCGGATGGCGCATGAGTGGCGCCACCTGAAAATGCTCAAACGCGCCGGCAGGGGTCATGATCCCAGCGGAGCCAAAGGCACGCAGGAAGGGGAATGTGCGATCCTCTGTCCAGCGTGCCCTCAACCGGGAAAAAACCTTCCGAATGATTGGGACAAGGCACCGAAGGATAAAGAGTGAGTACAATGTTTTAATTACCAAAAAATCATCTAAATTTCGAAGGTGGTTATATTCGCTTTTTCTCGCGATCGATGCCAACTTCCGTTTGAAGCGGAAGGTAGTGTCCCAAGATGACGTTGATCCGAGTCTAAGTACTGGTTGGTCCTACTTTGTGGCAGAAGAACCATACAAATCATATTTACATGAACGAGCCGGGATCCCACAGGAGGTAAGGTCATGTCAATCTGCATAGGCATCACTGATGGCCACGACATGTCAGAAAAGCACATGCTCGAGCCATGACGCCATAAACGCTGCCGATACCAAGTCTTCAAAAGGCCTTGCGGCCACGGGCGTTGGTAGCATCTGCTGTGCACGTCACGAGATGAAATTACCCATAGGAGTGGGTGATTTACAGAAGGGAGAGCGGTAAGTATGTGTCTGAATGTGATGATGCAAGCTGAACGTCTTTTGTTTTAGGTATGCTAATATGGACTATCTGTTTTTCTCCGTGCTGAAGGACACCCCTGTGATGTCCGTCAATGTTTCGTACAACGTTGTTTGTCAATGGATTCGGCATTTATTGGAACGAATGTCGACACTCCCATGGCCCATGCAGTTTCCTTACGAGAAGAAGAAGATTACCGCGTTTGTCCCAAAGTTTCACCTCCCGGCACATGTCCCCGAGTGCCATTGGAAATTTTCGTTCAACTTTATCAAGGGTGTCGGTCGGACTGACGGTGAGGCACCGGAACGTGCCTGGGCCACTCTAAATGCCGCCGCATCCAGCACGAAAGAAATGGGCCCAGGTCACTGACGTGACACCCTCGACGACCTCATCGGTGACAGTAATTGGAAGAAGTTTATTGGGCTAGGTGAGTTCACACAAAATACCTGTAAATGACTGGCTGTACGACTCGATGCCATGTAGGCGAATCCATTCTTACGAAACTCAAGGATGCGGTGCCCGAGAAATGTGAACATCAAGAAGACCTACGGGAATTCGAGGCGTCGCTTACTGAACAGTACGGGGTGCATTTATCAAGGTGGAAACAAGATGTCGAGGAATGGGAGAATGATATGTCAAAGCCGAACCCTTTCGAGGTTAAATCTCGCTGTATGTATGTTGCCCGAGGTATTGGTTGATGCTCATCCGAGGCCCAGCCATCTCTCAGACGAGTGTACGTCTCGAGTTAGCACAAGAAGATGCACAGGTTTCAAGCGTCCCACTTCATCCTGAGGTCACTGCAAACGTCCTCATTACTACCGGAATCGATCTAGAGATCCAGCAGTATGTCACCCGATCTTACTTGTCTTGCAAGCTAATCTCTTTGTCAAGGCACCGGCTTCGTCTTGATGCCAACAAGCTTGGTCCGCGTGCTACAGACCGCCAAAAAATGCAGCTCCAGAAGCGGAGAAATGCATTGACAAGGCAGATAGAAGTCTGGAGCACGGTGCAACTATTGTACATGCCTTGTGTTGCCGCTCTACAGGCCAACGATTCGCGAGAACAAGATGCCTTCCGACCACCAGAGGAGACCCCCCTCTGGCTTCCTTCTGCTGTCGGAAGCAAAATGCCGTGCGAGGTTCTCTTACAAGAAATTGAGTGGAAACTCCGTGTTGGTCAAGCTCATGATGCGCTGGAAGAACTCCGCCAGGCTTTGCGATCCCAATCCTACATGACACGTTTCAAAGATCGTTTTCTGCGAGGGCAAGGCGCCAATACTCGTGCTCGCAACTCTCTGAAGTTGGTCGATGCGAAGGTGATAGCAAGCGTATACAGATACCGAGTGGCCTATGACGCATTGCTTACTCTTTCCTCGCTCCTGGGCAAGACTGGGTGGAACAATACTCTGCGGTTTCTCAAAGATGAGGACGTTCGGGCACTGAGTGTAGGTACTGAAGACCGTCCAAGTGAGGGCCGTCGACGCATCTCATGGATCTGGCTGGTGTGTGGATATGGTGAGCGACTGAATGATGGCGATACCGATCGAGACCAACAAGATGGTGTGTTAGCACGCTGTTGGTTGTTTTTGTACTGACTGGAAACTCAGCCATCCGCGTGGAGTGGTGCAAAGCTCGTGCTCGCGCGCATAGATGGGCAGAAGAGGTGAATCTGTTGGTCGAGGAACAGCGCCGCACCTTGCAATTTCTTCGCTGGCAGGAGGACTGGTGGCTGGGAAAGGAAGCCCTCATTGCCACAGATGATCCGGCGCTCAAGGAAGGGTTAAAGGCCTATGCTCTACGACAGGCGGCACTGAGGCGCGATCTCAGGAAGCACTTCGCCCACCTTTGGCGGGACACGCCGCGGTTCATTGCCCTTGTATCGGAAGATGATACTTCGCGCGTGTACTAGCATATGGCCATTTACAGATATGGTTCTTGAGCAGATCTTCGACTAGTCCACTGTCCAAATGTACTTATTGTAGCGATTGACCTCCAAACGACACGTCATCTCGGCTCCATGTCGTCTGTCACTCGTAATCGCGTAGTCAAAGTGTTTCTGCCCTACGGCGTGCAGCTGGAACATGTTGGGGTGACATGTAAATATGACCTTGACACTGAGCCCATAGTAAGTTCTCGAGCATTTTGGTCAATTGTTGCTAAACGTACTCCCTTGACCAGACTCTCCTCGTATACACAGAACAGGTGAAACCTCCTGTTGAACGCCCTCTTAATCCCCCGATGGCTAGGGACGTGGCCGACACCGACGCAGAGGAACGAGCAAAAAAAATCGAGGAAGATGCGGGCGTTGTTTGTCATCCTCACACATAATGGGGGGCGTTCTAATGATACTATAGATCCCCGAAAAAAAGCATGTGTTCATGCCAAAGGTAGAGCCCGAGTGAGGGCCGGGAGGGACAAACGAGTGACAGACAGGCATGCGTAGGCCATAGGGTACTATGCATGTTCATTACTGTTTCTATCATAGGGAACTGCACAATTTCCGTACACGCATCAGAAAGCTGATACCCGAGTGCAGCCGGGCGAGGGCGAGGGAAGGGCGAATGATGAGGACTTGGAGTGGTGACCATCACACGAAGCTGAGTGCGTGGTGATCACCGCACGCCGTCCGGGGAACACGTTGGTGTCATCGCCGGTGTTGTCGCCTCATATCGTGTTGCGTCGGTGTCGCCGAGCTCGTGAGTTGTGTCGCGTAGCTCCAATCTTGTCTCGAGGGGGGATGGCGTCGTGCTTGGACGATGACTTGGGTTGTCGAAATTGATCGCCATGGATCGTGTTACCCGTGCAGTTCCATCCGCGCGAAGCTTGCAAGACACGGGAAGGTCTTGAAACGGGGACAGACAAGCATGTTGGAGTAAGCGAATATTGCAAGGTTGAATCTTGCAAAGGGCGAAGGAAGGTCGACGGACGAGATTGCAAAGCCATTGCAATTGGATTTTGCAAGACACGGCTCGGAGGGTCGAAAGATGATAGACGAGTTGCAAGCATTGGGCCTAATCGGAACATGATCTTGCAAGACACGGAAAGGTCGAAAGACGATAAACGAGCATGTGTTGGAGCATGCAAGTATTGTGAGATTGAGTCTTGCAAGGGGGCCTGGTCGAATGAGCGGCTCGCCTTGAATCTTGCAAGACGCGGGAAACAGTGACTAGACGTACGCATTGCAAGACAGGGATGTCGGACAGATGGATATATTGCAATACAGTTATTCTACTAGGCTGGTAAGTAGTGGCCGTAGTTCCTGCAAAGTGAGCTGACAGTGATGGCCGGATCTTTTGCAACGACCTCCCAGAATCTGGTGTCCCATCGGCGTGAACGTCATAATTTACCGCGATCTGCCTGTTCATCATTCAGTGTACAAAGAATGGGGATGCGTTTCGACTACCGAAGATTCGCTTGACAAGTGAATTATCACCTCGAATCGGGCC
>JBBPSZ010000353.1:0-12419 GCA_038093835.1 Strobilomyces confusus
GCGCTTGACAGCCTTCGTAGTGAGAAGTCCATGAGTTGAAGACAAGATTCGACGCGGTTTCGCTCACTGTATGTAGTTGTCCCAGACGTATGCTAAAAGATCTCTGGCCGGGTTTTCTGCAGCTTTGGGACGCTACGATATACAAAGTCAGTTCTGTTGAATAATAGCACATAAAGCAAAGCTTACGAAGGCGGTGGGCAGTGCCGAAACTACGAATGGCCTAGGAAAGAGATTGACGTCGACGAGCGCATAATTTTCGCTCTTCACCCAACCGATGAGGTCTTTGGAGAAATCTATCTGCACAGAGATGGGTCATGGTGACCAGGGTGGGAAAACGAGTGCGTACGAGGTAGGAGTGTTCCATGTTGACGTCACACATGGGACTCCCATCCAATTCTACGCGAAGATTTCCACTGATAGATCATGGCCTTAGCGAGAACCCCATACGCAGAAAACGTACAAACAATTCATGAACGAACATCACAACCGTCTTGTTCTCGAGCAGGTCACCCCTTCAGCAACGTTACCACGCGAAAGACGAGAGATTTACTAAGGATGCTCACGTGCACATCACCTGTGATCCATAGCGTTCCTCATAGGCGGGCATTAATGGAACCTGCAACATTTGATACTGCGAATACAAAAAGTGTTGCCTGTGTCCTTTGAGAATCTCTGGTATCGAAAAGGTGATTTCGTCCATTTCTGTACAAGCATAAAGAACCGAACGGCGGTCAAAATGTGAGGCACATGCCTTCGCGAGGTTCACAGGCTTTGGGATTGACGCTCTTCCAGTATTTGCTCTGTTCAAGAGCGACTTGCCAGACGGTCTCTGTGCCTGCTTCTGAGGCCATCATTGGAGGTAATTCGGGGGGGGCTTCCCCCAGCAAGACGCGCGCGACCGCCAGGGCGGAATTTGATATAGAGTCGAGGTTATAACCTCCCTAGACAAGAGTGCTTGCTGTCAAGAGAGTACTCTCGAATCCCGGCGGCGGGCATACCTCCAAAGCGACTACCAGTTTCCCGCCAGCCAAACTCGCGAGCATATGAGTCATGTGAGCATACCCAGTAGGCGAGACGTGGCACTCGCCCAAATCATCGCCATCTGCTGCGTCGAAACCAGCCGAAACTGTGGAAAAGTTTATGGTATGACTGTCCAGGCAGGCATGTTTGTCTGAACATACTGATCACTAGTTCAGGCGCAAACTCCAGCGCAATCGGCATTACGACTTGCTGGAAGGCATGGATATAATCGGCGTCTGTCATTCCTTTCGTGGGCCACGGAATGTTGACAGAGCTGGTATCCGTCAGGTAAACGTTTCGCGTGTCTAACCGCACGAACATACTAGCCAAGACCAGGGCCTTCTCCGCAGGATTCCAAACCGCCAAAAGGACCACAAGGGTAGAATTGACCGCGCTCGTATCGATGGATGGAGATGTACAAGACGGTTGGATCGTCATTGAAGGCGCGCTGGGTTCCATTGCCTAATCCAAATGAGCGGCCCCGGGAAAAAGAGGAAGTGTGGATTTACCGTGGTGCACATCCCTTTGGCGAGAACGAAGCGTCAAGAAATCATCTATGGCATGTAACGCATTGGCCTACCAGTCCAGTATGAGTATGCGTTTGATTGGAGTCGACAATTGAACGACTTTCGCTGCAACGGCGACGTTGTTGAAGAAACAAAAACCCATATGGTCATCAGGTTCAGCGTGATGCCCTGGGGGTCGCACGATAGCGAAAGACTTCTTAAGCTGACCCTGAGCCACTTTCAAACAAGCCTCAATGACGCCGCCGCAGCTCAGTCTAGCGGCACGCGTGGTGCCGTTCATGACATAGAGAGATAACGACTCGTAGTAACTTTCTGAGTCGACGATGTCTTGAGCGGTCATCGCTGGAGAGGTGAAGAGACTCGCGTCGTAAGTGCCGGGGCGCCGTGAACCAGTCGAAGGAAATCGGAAGCTCGAGCGCGTTTCCCGTACTCACATTGGATGGCGAGGACCTTGTCCCAGTGTTCCTCTGTGTGTACGAGCAGAGCTTCGTTGCGGTAAACGGGACGGATAGGGATCTGTTTCATTTTTGGGGTCAGGTTAGCGGCTCGAATGGCCTGGTAGATCCTCGATATGCGGTCTGGCTGCTCGGGGTGGCCATGAAGCGAGGTGTGGACGAGCATGTCCACGGAATAGACGTAACCGACCGTGAATTGGGGTGGCACCTGAAACGGCTCTGATTGGGCTCGAAGCCTGGGCGGTGGACTCGGCGAGCGCTGCGCAGGCACCGGACCGTCGTCGTCGTCGACGTCCATCGGCGCGCCGTCGAGCTGTGGGCCGTTCATGTCTGTGCAGCGACAAAGTCGGTTGAAACTCCGGCTAGCCACCGCCATCATCGACTCGCCGTGCGCGTGCTAGGTGCTGAAACATGCAGCACTTTGCCGACCTGACAGCACGGTTTCTTCATTCTGGCTGGTTCTGTTTCTGTATACCGGTGCGCGCGGGTTTCGTGCTGATTACCGTTCTGTCGTTCCTTCTGTCTGGCACAATATCGGTCATCATATGGTTCGAAGTATACAGTGAGTCTCCATCGAGACCCCAGGCATTGGCTCTAACCGAGACGGTCCAGATTCCTACCAGCTTTCCGCCAGCGACCGGGTGGCCTTCATTCTGACCGGCGTCGTCGAGAGTCTGCTGTGCTTGGCGTCCACCATCGGGTACGCATGCCCCCGAATCTTGACCATAAAGGCGCTCAGGCAGCTCCGTCTCGCAGTTTTATCGGTGTCATTGCGCGCAAGCAGCTCTTCGCCATGATCTACGCGTATTTTCTCTACGTTCATTTCGTCATCAACGTCGCTGTTGGCATATATTTCCTCGTGACAGTGCGCGCGAGCAATCGCCAAGAACTCGTCGACGATTGTGCACGCGTCTTTGAGGACACTTCGGTAGAGTCCAAGTGTGCCCGCCTCATGGGCATCTCGACATATGTATTCATAGCGATCGTCGCAGTGCTGCTGTCGCTGGAATTCTGTAAGTCCGTTGTTCCTGGCGTGTTTGTCTGCTGACGCTCGTTTCCACCGCCAAGACGGAGTAGTGATCGCGACTCGGTATGTGTATCGCCTGCGCAAGGAGAAGAGAGACGGCCGGTCACGACGCTTGGGCTATTTCCACGCGCTGTCCCAGCCAGAGTCACTGGGCTGGACGCACGCGCGTCAAGCGAGCGACGACATCGAGCTGCTGCAAAACGTGGACCAGCCGGGGGGGTTGGAAGACGTCATCCTCGACATCCGACGGCAGAACTATATACCGGTGTCGACGTATGACGGTGATTTATCGCCGTTTCCGGGTCAGGTCCCATCGCAAGCATCATCTCATTCCCTGGCGGACACGACCTCGAGTGGCCGTCGTGTGCGTGCGCTACCGCCGCGTCCGAACACGGGACCGCCCGACAAGGATGCGGTCGGGCCAGACAGCCTGCCGAACCCGCATGAGCCGTCTAGAGGACGGGCGGCACGACGGCTGGACAGCGAGGATGGACTGTCGACGACTGCGCACTCTGCACTGATGGACCACGCGACGTATATAGCGCCTGTATTCTCCCGAGCGAAACCTAGATAGTGTAGTATGGATGTATTCCACGGGATGTAACAGAGCCAAACAGGACTGTCTCAGACACCCTCACCGACGACGCCGACGACGAGCAGCTGCTAGATGACATGCACAGGCGCCATGACGCTCAACGGCAACATGTTATCGACTCTGTGCGTGGCCGCGTCCTCGTCGCCCTCGGCGGTGTGCTCACTTGACTAGCTCGACAGTCTCATATTCCAGCTCTACGCCCTCTCCTTCTTCATGTCCCCCGCCCTCGTCCCCCTCCTCTGTAGGGTCGCCAGTCAGTTCGTTTTCTACAAGCCTCGCGACCTCGATCCAAAGCTGTCCTTGCGCGTCTGGGTCCTCCTCCTCTGCGCCTCGAATGCACCCAGTTTCTGGTCCCACATCAGAGACGGCCCGACACAAGGTAGAGCCGTCATTCTCGACTTCGTCGGCACCGGTATGCGTCTTCTCGTGCACCCATCGAGCCCGCTCACCCTCGCATAGGACACCTGGCGTCCAGGTTACACCTCGTATTGCTCGATGCGCTCATCCTCTGTCTTCAGATGCTCCTCACCACCATCTCGTTCGAGGTCTCGCTGCGCTCGTCCTCCACGTCCGAGTCCGGCGCCATCCCATCGCCTCCCGCGACGTCCCCATCTTCGACACCCACCCTGGAGACAGACCGCGACGACGACAGCGACGACGGTCGCAAACGTGCATCCGCGTTGATCATCGACCTTCGATTCCGCCACCTCATAAACCACCTGCGAAACCCCACCCCCCTTGCACCCCGTGTCGACCCGGACACCCTCCCTCTACCGAATACCACTCCGTCTCCCTTGTCGATGCACTTGAGGGCCATCCTGAGGCAACGAGCAGAAGAGGTACGGCGCCGAGCGCCAGATGACTCCGATGCGGCCGACACCGTCGACAGTGCGAGGACAGAGGACGTGGAAAGAATACCGGGGAGCATGTCCGTCGAGTAGCATTCCTCCACCCTCAGTACATCTACATAGCGTAATCTGGTACTAGCGAAGCGGGTTCGTCACCAGTTGCGCTTCATCTGCGATGTCTCAGCGGGGTGCGCGCGTGGTTTCCTGCGGACGCACCGCTTGGCGCAAGCACTGCCCGAATTTCTCGAATTCTTGCTTGCAGCTGTCCTTGCGGACGTCGGTGTAGGTCGCGGCGATACACTTTCCGTACGCTGCCGCTTGCGCTGAGCAGGTCGTGGTCGAGTGCAGAGCGAGGCGTTTCAGCGGGCTTGTCGACGTGTTTGCGGAGGGCATGCTGGTGGTCAAGGCTTGAAATGTAAATCGGTCCATGTGCCAGTAGCTTCCACTGTTACAACACGCATGCACAACAGGCTCGCTCTGGCCTGACCCTCAGCACCGCACCATGCTCAAGGTTTACCTCTTGGTCGCTTGCGTCTGTGTGCTCGTCGCCTCGGTCCTCTACACTTTCTACTTCAACCGTCTCCTCGCAGCCCTCATCGGGCTGTTCTTGAGAATCAGGTACTGGAACAAGGGCGGTTCTAGCATATGGATCCAAATAGGTGAGCCCAAGTCTCCGGACACGCCCGCACGTACCGACTATTCAACCCGACAGGGTCCATTCACTTTTCGATTCTCGCCGGCAGAATCCTACTCAAAGATGTCGTATATCACTCGAGCAACCAGACCATCAAGGTCGTCAAAGCACAGCTCTCCTGGAGGTACTGGCTGCGCGTTCCGGCCACGGAGGACGACTTGAACCGCGCTCACGTCGGCGGAGAGGACTGTACGTTCGTTTTCTTCCTCGCCCTTTTACGGAGGCGAGCCGATGGACCCTCGCAGTCGACCAGGCAGACGCATTTCCTTCATGCCGTATCAAGGTTTCTGCCCATGGATTCGAGTGGTTCCTGTACAACAGAACCGCGTCATATGATCATATACTCTCTCAGATGCAAGCCAAAGCACCGCCTGTTTCCGAGGATTCTGGACCTCGGCGCTATTTTTCGCGTACTTCGGGCTTGGAGGGCAAGTTCAGCCCGATACCTGCCTCGTCATGTTCTGAAAGTTCTAGCAGGTCTCTATCCTCCATCGGCGTTGGCTAACATCAAGGCACCGCCCGTCATCCATGCTGCTATAAATTGGGTTAAACGGCAGATGCCGTACCTCGAGCCTAAGGACTTACTCCCCATATCCATCCAGGTCTTTAAATTGGCCATCGTCTGTGGTAATGCGTCGACGCCGAGCCTCATGGTTGCCGAGTGCAACAGGGCAGACGGTACATTTGGTATCGTACGGGTACGGTGCTAAATCCTGATCGCTGCACCTTACAAGTCACTGATGTCCGACCTAGGCGAGATCCAAGTGCGACCTCTACAAACAGCTCTTGAACTTCAAGTTCCAGAGTGCATTTGTCCATCTTGTAGAAAATGAACACTACCAAGGATCTATGACTAGCGTGGGCCATGCCATTCGAACGCAGGCAGAAAGGTCCATGTCAGTAGGCTATACTTTCGGTCTATCGTGGATATCATCTGACACATCGTAGTTATGCTGATCACATCCCGCTGAGCTATTTATCTTTCGAGGTATTCCTGAAAGTCTGGAAGGGAATCAGGCTCTATTCTGCGTTGTTTTATCCCAACTCTTCGACGTACAATAGGCACAAGGCAGGAACATCTATGTCCGGCAAAAAGAGCTTTGATGAAAGCTACTTTGTCGGTTCTGACTTCACGAAGGTCGAGTATGCGATCGAACGTCGAATCCTGGAAGCTCCCGTGCTTGAGCTTTCTTATTATGCGGACGCCGTCGGCGAAGTTCCCGCCGAGTTTGGTGGACCGAAAGGGATGGGCTTGGAGTCGTATGACATCGGGAACGGTGACCTGCCTCCTGAATGGGGAATCGACCTGGTCATTCGCAATGGGAGGTTGCGGTATGGTCCATGGGCAGACCGACAGCGGTGAGACTGTTCTCATATACATTTCACGTGGTTTCCTCACACCTAGTCGAAGAGCTCATCTTCAGCGTGCCTTTTTCCCTCCCACCTTCCATGACATGGAGGTTTCACAGCGTCTCAAGCCCGGGGAGAAACGGGTATGGACCGCGCTAAAGATCTTCATCGAACTACGCGAGGAAACTGCTTTGAATCTTCCTTTTCGCGAAGCTTCGAAAAATTGGCAATGGGACGGCATTACAGATGTCCCGAGATCTCGCATACGAGAGCACGCTTCCCTTCACGTCGCCGCTGGAGATAGCTCTTCAATCAGCTTTCTTATCCCGATGATCATAGGGCCGGACGGATACGAGTCTCGACTGGAAGTGCATCTTGACACCGTCGAAGTCACATCAAGTCTGAACGACATCAAAGTCGTTGCCGCGGAATCTTGCCGAGTGAGTGATTGCCATAGTGCATCTTCTGTGTTCCGATTTGACTTTGCTTAGGTATCTGCCGCGCTCCCTGCCCCGGTCAAGTGGAATGCAGAGCGTCAATGGTCGTTTTGTGTTTCCTTGCGGCAACCAGTCATCTTCCTTCTTAGGGATCATATCAACATGATCACCGACCTTTGTCGTGATTGGGCCAGTGGCGAGCCTACCGAATGGCACCATTTCGTACCAACCGTCTACTTGTTGGAGCTCCACTTACATCATTTTGACCTGAATCTATATGCCAACGATCAGAATATCATCGACAAGCCCTTGATTAAAGATGAGAACTGTGTGTATGATCCGTTTTCTGATGGTCTCATTGTCTCGATGACTTATTCCCAGCAATGGTTAACCTACGAGCACCTCGGCTCCGGACAGTCGCGACGATCCCGTCGACTGTGTATCTCCCGGAAGCTACAACCATCTCCTTCGCGCTTGATGCTCCAAACGTCTCTGTCTCCATGTCATTGCCAAAGTGGAACACTCAATTCATTTACAGCCAGGGCAAGGAGCATCCCGTTTTACAAGCAGGCAAATTCCATATAGATGGCAGCTACTATTTTTGGGCGCAGATTCACCCAGACAACGTCGAGCAGCTTAAACTTGCGATCTCGGTAAGTTACTTGTCTGGAGCTTTCTTTCGCAAATACATTCGAAAATAGGTCAATGACGTTGCCCTGAAAACGTTGGGCTGGGCAATCAGATACTTCATGGTTCTACGTGACAATTATTTGGGCGCTTTCACCCACTTCTCTACTCTGACAGAGTATCTGGAGAAGCGAAGAAGGGGCGAAGTAGGTGATCCCATCGAGAGGAAGTGGCGGCCGAAAAAGGTGAGCATGTTTGGCCCGGATCGTATCGTGACCTCATGCGAGGTGCAGACGAACATGCTTCAAGTCGAATTCGCCTTGATGGCTCAACAAGGAACTCTGCTACTTCCTGCCGGTTTACCTGGCTTCGAGAAACATGCGAGCATGGAGACCACGAAGGACATTGGCACTTCTTTGTGCCTCACGTTCCCCGAATTACAGCTCGACCTTCGTTTGCATGACTATTTCATGGGTAAGCGACAATTGCAGTGGTATCAGGCGGACTTCTCATATTGTTACAGAGATGTCGCTGAATGTCGGTGAGATCAAAGGATGTATTATGCAAACATGCTCAGAAGATGGGCTTTTCCGCAATGAAATGCGGTACTTCGGAGAGACTCTTGTCATCGATGGTGGGGTGGTTATCGTAACATCTAAAGACGGCAAACCAATATTTCTTAGGTCTCGACATCACTTCTAACAGACTTTTCGGGCCGCCACCACGCGCGCGCGCATACGTATGCGTGTGGGAAATTGCTATCGGCCATGTAAAAACAATCGGAGCGCCATGGGAAAACCGCGCTCTGCTTGCGGTCGTCGACGTATTCCGAATACACCTCACAGACATCGCAAACGCTCCGGCTTTTGAGTTTAGCGTCCCTCTTGATCCAGATCGTGAGCAGGTTGTTTGTTGAGGGAGGACTCTTCTAATTATCGTCCTAGTGACATATCTGAAGCTTTCCTTAAAGGCTCTGAATGCTACGTGCCTTGCTGGAGGGGCTGCTATTGATTTGGATGTACCGCAAGGATTCACTTTGCATTCGAACGACTTGCAGGGTCAAGTTTGTGGCAGGATTCTGAGTTTGAAGCTGCCTCTCGCCTCCGTGAAAGCCTTGGTTGCATTGGACACTTCTCGGAAGTCATGGGCCGAAGCCGCTGCCGTAGACTTTGACATCGCACTCGATTGGTTTACATGCGCGAAGGTGAACAACAATCAGAGCACGTTCTTGCGGGAGCAAGACGTCTTGACCCAAAGAGCGCAATACTTGCTGAGTCAAGTCACGGAGGCTCGGGTTGGCTTTGCCGGTAGACCACACACTTCACGTCGCAGTGGACGACGTCCGCCTCACCGTGTTCACCGGAACGATCTTTATCTTCCACCGCTCGTCCTCCCACGGTTTAACGGCGAGCAGAATACCAGTGTTCGGCGACAACAGCAGCATCCTAACCCCCACTCTCGTTGGTCTCGGCTCTCCCACCTGTCTGAATCGGACGGGGAAAATATATCGGAAGTGGACAGGGACGCACGTTTGGCAAGAAGTCGTATCTTTCAGCCTGTCCCGGCAGATGATATAGACGATTCCGAGTTGTCCATATCGGACGACGAGTCGGACGATGCGGACTTGACAGACGGCGAATCGTCGGACAGCGAACGGTCCGCAAGTACTGGTGAGTAGTGTGATATATCACGAGTGTCGTGAGTCACCTGACCACATGAGCAGAAGATAACGTCCTTCTCCGGCACTACGAGCGCTTTACTAAACGCTACAAGGAATGCTTGTTGGGCGGCATATTGGGCCGAGAAGGCTCGCCTTTCATCATGCTTAGAGTAAGTATGTTCATCCAGATAGCTAACGCGATTCTCATATGGCATGCTAGGGTCCACCTTCCTCCTTCTTTCCGAGGCCCAGAAATGTCACAAGACCGTCAGCATTGATCTCTCCACGCAAGGCGGAATTAACCACTGATGTCCTACCCGGTTCTATGGTTCGCATTCGGTGCGTCCAAGGTGTCGACGTTTTCGTCACGCCCCTTGTGTTTGTTCTCTTGTCTCGTTTCAAGGACGAAAGTGAACAACATGTAACGTGATCCATTCTTCATTGATACGCGACTCAATCTTGGCGCAGGTCCTCAGTGCGGAGCTGACTTTGGATGTCGTCCTTGCTCGGCAATTGTCCAGCTTTGTGTCCTCGGAGCAAGGTGTATACGCGTCATCTACTGCCCTCGACATTTTGGTTCACTCTGCACGTATACGGGTATTGGAGCAAATCCACTTGCGCAAGAGCGGTACTGGGCCATCCTCGGCTACAGGTGGTCTTGAAGAGAGCGTCGATGTCATTTTGCACGGCTCACTTACGAACCTGCGTATCCAACGCAGCTTGCAGGCGCAACCTGCTACGACGTCCGTCCGAGCAGCCTTTGACGAACTGACCATCGAGTTAGGGAGGTTACCACCACCCACCGGCGTTCTCCTTGAATCTATGGAGCCGCAATTCTGCTTGTCGATGTACGCCCTTCGGGCGAGCCACGTTCCAAGCAACGTCGAAATCTCTGCCGGTAATTTCATAATTCAGATGGGGCCGTCCGACCCGGAATACATAGCCTCCTTCCTCCTCTCCACGAAAAATCATGTGGGGACACTGTCGGATGTTTATCGGCAGTGGAGCTCCAGATCCACGACATCATTGCTCGCCCTTACACGGCATATCCTCTGGGTCACGAAGGACGATGCTCTTGTAGATCCCCTCTCTATCATCCAGCCATCGTTTTTGGTTCAGCGAGGGCTCCCGCATGCCGTGCGCACAAATGGTCCCCTCAAATTCTTCTTTCATCTTCGCCAATGTCTGCGAAAATGTAATCTGAGCTCAAACTATGAGCGATCATACGGGGACCAGGAGATGCGGCAACTTATAAAATCTCGTTTGGTCAACCTTACGGTTGACTTGGATGCGCTCGACGAGTCGGACTCCAATCCTTGGGATCTACTCATCCCGCCCGAAAATCCAAGCCCTACCGAGACTTCTTTCGCTCTACTATCGGTGACTTGTGGTGTAGGAAAAATGCACCTGACTATACTGTCGGCCTCCTCGAAGTCTCACAGTTACCTGACGAGTTCTATGCTGCGATTTCAACACCAAGCCAACCCTCTGTCCCAGTTTAACTCGGCATCTCACACTTCCCTTTCTATACAAACGACTCAGCAGATCGCTATACTCGGCGTCGCTGATATCTCACTAATTGCATATCCCCACCTCGTCGACTTTGCTCAGGGTGCAATTCGTGTCCAAAAGTACTGGGAAAACAATACTCACTCTAATAATCATTCTACTCAGGCAGTTCGTCCACCATCACAGACCATCCTAGTAGCCCATGTCGGAAGCATGAATCTCCGTGCCGGGGCAGCGAATCTCACCTTCGAGCTCGCAGGCTCTTCGCTCGATTTTTCCTCCTCCTCTCTCGTGCGCCCGACCATCGGAACGGAATCCGCAAGCGGCGTATTCACATTCGGCGACCTACATGTCCGAGCTAGGTCCGGGGGAGCCGATGCCGTCATCTCTGAGCAGGACATCCTTGCGTCATTGGCTTTCGCAAACGGGAGGATCGACGCAGCCCAGCGTCATGACGAGGCATCCAAAACACTGCGGGTCATTTTCGGACTCGAAGAGGTTCTTGTCAGTGTTCCGCGCAGCGCCATCCGACTGTACCACTTCGTGGAAGAGTGGCGGGCCGACTTCCTCCCTGGCGTCGAGGCAACTGCGGAGACGCTCGTATCGGAGTTAAAGAGGACCAGCACGTCAACAGTCTCCAAGCCCTCATTGGCGCGCAGCGCGCAGCGGCTTTCGACTGTTTTGCACGTTAACGGACGCATCGCCAGACTGGGCGTCACGCTTCAGGTGATGAGAGGGACATGGTTGTCCTGGACCGTGGATGACACGACCGGATTCGTGTCTTCCTCCCCCACTTCGCCGTCGAAACGGATGCACGACTTTGGTCTGCAACTGGGATCACAGGGGTTTACCATCACCTACAAATCCCGCAGCATCGAGGTTTCCACAATATCTCCCCGAGTCAAGTTTATTCTGCCAGCCCTCACTTTCACAGGTCATCAAAGAAAGGGCGGCATGGAGCTACTCGGTACCCTGGACTTCGTGAACATCATGATTAAACCCTCCCACATGGACGCCCTCCTCGCGGTGCAGCAGAAATTTGGCCAGGACTTTACGGACCTGCTGGATTTGATTCGAGAGACCCGCCAGAAGCATTCCGCCGTCTCTGAACCCAAACGAACGACCGAATTGGCCGGTAAGTTCGCCGTCCAAGTGAATGTCAAGGGCTTCAGAGTGGGCTTGGAGGGTCCCTCATCTGTGTTCCACCTGGAGTGTCAAGACATCTGGGGAGACATCGCCAAAGAGGGTGACCAACTGGAATGGAAAGTCCAACTCCGCAACCTCGCGCTGTCGCTGGCGCCGCGCACCAGTGTGGCCCCGCACGACGAGTATGGGTTCGACGTCAACGAGAAGTCGGCGTTCGTGATCATCGACATCACCACGTCGGCCAACGACGGGATCTTGAAACTTTCGGTCCCGAAGATTCATGCCGTCATGCGGCCGAGTTCGATCAGCGAGCTGGGCGACTTTATTGACTATCATCAGGTATGGTCCATTTCGCAATACGGATGTAATATCAAATCTTATGATCCGTAGGCTGAGTTGCTTGCCCGAAGGCAGCAACGGGCTGTCGAGTTGGAAGCATTCAAGGAGAAAACGAGAGACATTCTTAGGACCTTTGAAACGCCAGCCCCGAGTTCCACCGCGGACAAGCCCTCATGGCTGAGCGA
>JBBPSZ010000354.1:0-12416 GCA_038093835.1 Strobilomyces confusus
CGAAGTACACGCAAGGCAAGGCTGTCAAGATGTGAGCCCTGGATGAACGAGCAAAGGAATGGCGGAACTACTCGCCTTGTGGTAGAGCTAATATTGGCGTGAATGAAATTAAGGATGCTACGATAGTGATGCTGCAAGGGTCACCAAAATTGCTTACCTTTCGACCTGGCCCCATGACCTAGACCACGAGTTTATGAGTCGAAAGAGACATGAGTGTCATGCATACTACACACCTGCTCAGCCGCATACACAGCTTTGGAGCAACGAGGACACACTGGCGTTCCTCCGAAGGGATGCATGATAAGTCAAATCTAAGCTTTGACGAAGCTGATGATGAGCACGTGGCCTGAGAGATAGTGTGATGCACTGAAGCGATTTCGGGACAGAGTATCCGGACGGTCAGATACTACGAGTTCGGTGCCAGTGATTGAGAGGACTCGGCAATTTCCGTGAGGCCTTTGTGTGGCATCGATTCTCGAATGAGTTTAACACTTGTCGAGTCAAAGAGCTCCAGCGCTCACAGAGGGCACGACGAAGCACAGTGCGTTCGTGTTTCCTGTTCACTGTGGGCCTCATCCAATGTGATGGTGGCGTATGAAAACTCCAAGCCCTTGATAGCCACTTGCAAGTACTCATTCTGTGGCTCAATTCGAGGCTCCACAGGAGCCGTCTTTCATTCCTGCCTCTCCACACGCCCCACGCTCGTCGCCGTTGGTGTCGACGTACCCGCCAGCCGCGTTGAACCAGCCACGGCAACTCGGCAGTATGTAGTTCACACGTGTCGGAGCTTGAAATAGAAATTGTGATCGTGCTGGTAGTCCCGCCATCTATTTTTCAAAATCTCGTTCTCATCCTAACTTCATCCATCTTTTTCATCTTCTCTATCTCCCCCCCTCGTAGACTACTTAGACTCCCTTCTCCATCATCATCCGCCACTATGTCTGACGATGAGCATCACAACCAAACCTTCGAGCAGGTCTGCTCTCTTATCTGTCCGCGTCATCTTCGTTGATCTGGCGATGCCATATGTCAGGCCAGTGCTGGTGCCTCGCTCACCTTTCCCATGCAGTGTTCTGCTCTTCGCAAAAACGGTCATGTTGTCATCAAAGGTACGCTACTCACGAAACATATGCATGTGGCAGTTCACCATTCTCCGATGCACTGTCTTTACTGTAGGCCGGCCCTGCAAAATCGTCGACATGTCGACTTCCAAGACTGGAAAACACGGACACGCCAAAGTTCACCTCGTTGCCATTGATGTACGTTTTGGCAGCCCCGGCGTTTGAGTTCTTCCCTTGATATCCCTTTCTTTAGATCTTCACTGGCAAAAAGTTGGTACGTATCAATGAGCCTGCTAGATGTGCCGCGTTGTCTCACTTCGTGTATCCGAACAGGAAGATATCTCTCCCTCTACTCACAATATGGATGTCCCTAACGTTCAGCGAAATGAATATCAACTTGTAAGTAGTCATCTGATTCGTTTTCTAGGCTCTCATTACTTTCTAGGTAAACATTGACGATGGTTTCCTCAACCTCATGACTCAAGATGGGACAGCCAAAGACGATGTTAAAGTCCCCGATAGCGATCTTGGGAAGCAGATCGCAGCCGAGTTTGAAGATGGAAAGGATCTCTTGGTCACGATCGTCTCTGCTATGAACGAGGAACAGGCCATTTCCTGCAAGGAGGCGCCGAAGGGGGCCGCCTGAAGGTGTGTCGGTGCCATCAAAACCTCTGAGTAGTGTTTTCTTGACCATTCTACGACTTCAAGTTAGATGCCGCCAATTCTCACGTTTCTTCGTTTGCATTTATTTGCTGTCCTCCATCACCTAGCCACGTTTTTCGTCTCCGTCGTGTGTTTTCCTGGTTCGAACCATCCATCCAGCAGCAACGTTCTTGTGCATGTGCATGTACATTCCTGTCGTTCAGTAACGTTCGAATGTGTAGTCACTGTTGTAGTGTAGCCTTATGGCTGAGGTCAAGCTTGAAGTGGGTCTTCTGAGCCGCGGAGAATTAATCGGTCACGCTTGCATCGATCTTTTCACCGAGCGCCCAATCACCCTGGTCTCAAGAGGATGGCAAAGCAACGAGATGCATGCCAACTTTGCCACCGTTGGCAATCATTCAAAGTTTCGCACAGGTATGCTATAAGCTGATCTTACCAATTGCGACTCGGACTTGAGCCGGTGCGAGTCAATCCAAATGGGACTAACCACGGTGTGCGGAGATCTATCACGAATGTGGAAATGCACCTACCAAGGTCAGTCCGCCACCTCCCCTGTTCATAACAGCCTGAGAGTGTTGCTCAGACCCAAGCGGCGTAGCTGCAAAGTGCAACCAGTACAACCATGTGGCAGCTTACGGTTCGGGACCTCCAGCAAAATGCTGACCACATTGAGACAGAAACAATATATCAGATGCGAGTGCACGTAGGCAACGGGGTCAATTGCCATGCCAAGCTGTGGAAGATGCACGCTATACCTTCATCATCAGCAGGATCGGATATTTGCGCCGAGACCATATAAATGTTAGACATCTCATCCGTCAAAAAGTGGTGCAGTTCGTCCAAAGTGAACGGGATGTCTCAGAACGTTACAAACAACTATAACGATGGTTTCAACCACGACTTCACAGACGAGGTAAGACAGACACGACTGTCGTCGCAGCTTCTTACTTTCTTCAGGACGCCTGGAGGCTAGTCTCAATTGCTAGCTCACCAGAGCTCAGCATGCACACGTGTCGCTGGCTCCAGAGCAGCGTACGGTGCAACACTTCTGTTCAGGGGATTTACTTCCCGGTTCATCTACGGGATTACCACGGAATACACGGTGCCGGATATCGCTCCCTCGGCTTCCTATGCCAATGGGAGGGTTGCTCCGACACCTCTACGTTCAGCAAGGAAGGGTTAATGAAGCACATCCAAGAGCGGCACCTAGTTTGGAGGTGGCATTGTCCCAACTGCGGGGCAGTTTTCATGCATCAGTTGGCAAGGAATGCGCACCATGTGCGATGTGTGTGTTAATTAGGTCACCTGAACCGTCACATTTCCTTTCCCCCATTCCACCTTTCCCTCGGCCAGTCTCTAGTAGTGTTGTTTACTTCCATGTCAGAATCCTCGTTTCCTAGCCTGCGGACATTTCACAGTCATATTTCCAAAGCCATCGTTCTGTTTCATGTCTTTTCTCTCCTCACTTCCCTCCTCGCCTAGCCAACTTGATTGTTCCTTCCCATATAACACTTTCTTATTTAATTGATCGCATTTGGCAGTATCGGGACGCGCATGCTCATTTGTGCCCCACAATGTGGCCATAAATTACCGTGGCCGATCAACACAAGCACCCTGGCCAATCTGGCTTGGGTCGGCACCATTGCCAACCGCCCTGATGATCCTCCGATCCAAATCTCCGTACCACATGTCCCGCTTTACCAAGCTGTAGAGTCTCGCTTGGTCCTGATCGATGTAAATGGTTGCGCAGCCCTTGGCAGGCCATCCTGTACAAGCGTCTATTTCCTGTAGAATATTACCATATGGGTTATATATAAACTAAGCGATGATAGTAGGCGAGTCGTTCTCCGATATTGCTTCTAGTATGTTCAATCTGATGACAGACCTTCTTCCGCTGCAACGTTCCCCTTGGCACGAGTCATACACGTGGAGGCCGGGAGAACGTTGACTGACCACAAAGAACTGCATTTCCAGTGATCGAAGATCCCGACGGGTACGACCTGCCAGTTCATGCTCTCGGGGATGTCGTGCACAAGTCCGTCGCACGAAAGATGCCTCCGCGATCTTGTTCGTCTGGGGTTGATCTTTTCCGATTTCCGTATCATCGGATATGGTGTAACGGCTAACATTGCCGCCTTTCACGCGGCAGCTCGGGGTTCGATTCCCCGTATCCGAGTGTCCGTTTTGTCCCCATGAACGATGCATTTGATGGTCCCAACATCGCAAGCAAGTAGATGTATGCAGAGTAAGTGCCCTTACGTCAATCAGCTTTCGTGTGGTTCTTGATCGGGTATTTTAGCACTAAAGGGGGGTGGGTTAATGCGGCATTAACCCCGGGCCTTCGTAGTGATCGAAAGATGAATCGTTATCGGTATACATGGGACTCGGGTGGCGAATCGAACCCGTGACTCGGTGCTAATAGTAAACGCATGAGGTGTCGTTATCTGCGGCGAGCAAAAATGCCTCAGAATCAAGCTTGGTATCTGATAAAGCGACACCACGAAAGTAGCCATATATTTAACTCATGTGGATGATCGGATATGGTGCAAGTAGATTTGCAAGGCCTCTCGTCAACTCCGTGGAGTTACTGTGTCTCAATTGATGCCCTCCAATCATGGAGTCACTGCCTTGCGCCGAGTGCTATGATGTCTCCGAGTGGGCTCGAGCTTACTATGACATATTGAGAGTGATAATCTTGATTTCCAAGTCAGTCATGAGTTGCACGGTAAATCAGGAGAGAAAAAGATACTCGGATACGGGGAATCGAACCCCGAGCTGCCGCGTGAGAGGCGGCAATGTTAGCCATTACACCATATCCGACATATCAAGCATCCGCTCCAAGAATTACAAAACGGCTTGTCTTACCTGCGACGAGATTGGCGACATACTTTTCTTTTGGAGCATGGCCTCGACAGCGACGGTGACCGCAGCATCGGTGGTCGAACAACTCGATAAATCGCCCGACGTCCTTACTTGGCTCAACACCGTCCTCAACGTTCCTGGCGATGCCTCGTTCAGCGAACCCCCGCTGGTCGCACATGCCCCCAACCTCGACGCGCTCCAGACCGCGACGTCCATCGCAGCCCAGTCGACCTCTGCGACCCTCGAGCACACCATCGACGACATCGCGCGCACCGCACCGCGTCTGGTCTACGACATCCACTTCACCCGCGACAGCGCGCTCGCGCTTCGCAACGTCCTGGCCCAGACCCTCCCTCCGCCGCTCCCCAACTCCCTTCGGACGACCGCCGAGTCACCGGAGCCCGACGCGACTTCCGAGGTCCTCGAACGGTTACAGTACCTCGATACGCTGAGGGTACGCATGGAAGCCGCCCGCGACGTCCTCCGAGAGGCAGAGTCGTGGAGTGCTCTCGAAACGGAGGTCACCTCTTTGCTTGCAGAGAAGGCGTATGCGCGCGCCGCTTCCCGGTTATCCACTTCCGCCAAGCTCATGCCCGTGTCTGCTCGTACCGCCACCACTCCCGGCACGACGTCGGGTGTCCATGAACGCCGTGCGTTATTGACCTCGCTCGCAAACCAGCTCGAAGCCTCTCTTTCTCCAGACCTCGTGCGCGCCGTGACCTCTTGTGACGTGGAGTCGTGCAAGTCGTTCTATGCCATCTTCGTCGATATAGAGCGCGAAGGCGAATTCAGAAACTACTACTATGGTACGCGGCGCAACTCAACGGTGGAGCAATGGAGCAAGGCGGTTATAGAGGGCGAACCCGGGACTACCGAAGATGTCGACGAAGAACCACCCCAACCACTGAGCGCCTTTTACCCTTCATTCCTGTCCTCCTTTTTGACCATGCTCAACGGAGAACGCACCGCCCTTCCCAATATCTTTCCGGACCCAGAACGCACGCTCGCGGTTCTCATTTTCACCGCTCTCAGTGTACTCACACCGCCTCCTGCTCAACGTCTTGCTGCCCTTTTCCATAATGGGAGCAGCGCGACTGCTTTGAAGGACGTCGTGAGACTTTATCAAGCCTCTGAAGAGTTTGCACGAGGTGCCGAAAGAATTCTCGAGAAACTGCGCGCATCTGCGCCTCCCTTGTTGACGACGTCCTCGACCTCCTCCCAGAACGAAGGAAAACCACCCAGAAGGCGCTCTGTACGAATGTCGATGTCTTGGCGGTCGATGAGCAGTGCGGGCAGGCTTGGAGGGAGAGGTATAGGCAACACGAGCATCACTGGCGGTGACACAGACGAAGGCGCGGAGTGGGATCAATGTCTCTTCCAGCCGTTCCTCGATTTCCAGGTCGACTTTGGCACCCTCGAAAGACGGTTATTAGACGAGACCCTGGGCTCCCCTCTGCCTAGTGACATCAGGGATTTAGATGGAGACCGGGCTGCGCGAGCCATGCGTGAACGTGCTGTGGACGTGTTCAGCGCTGCGGAGGAAAGCATCGAACGATGCCTGGTGTTCACGTACGGCTATGCCTCTGTGGGCCTTGTGCGGACTCTGGACGCCTTCGTGAGCACTTTTGTGGAGGCCTGGACCAACACCATTTCCGACGTCGTCGGCCCAGATCCGCGATCAGTTCCTGTGTCGAAGCCATCGACGTCAGCGGCGCTGGAGGATGAAGAATTGGCCGACCTAGACTACACCTCGCAGGACTGGGCGCAGATACAAAAAGCGTTGCATCTCCTCGCCGCAGGACGCGCGGTCAAGGACCGTCTGGGCGCGTTCGAGACCCGGCTGACGGTGTCCCTCCGACAGACCTCGACGGTCTTTCGAGCGGCGTGGGCGAGCGGCGGACCAGGGGTGTACACGCCCGGAGTGACCAGGGGACAAGGGCTCCTCCTCGCACAGTCCGCGTTGAACGCGCTCGAGCTGCAGGACCTTTTCGGTCACGTCGCGCCGTCGTCGTCGAGCAAGCCCGCGAGCGTCCTCGTCGACGCCCGCGCGTCGCTGACGTCCTTTGCGCGCGCGAACCAGCGCACGCTGCAGCGCGTCCTACTTGCGCCGCTGTACGCGCATCTCGCGACGTATCCGGGCCTCGCGGCGTGGTCGGCCACGCGGCCGCACGACGCGGCGGGCATGGCGGGCGTCGTCGTCCCGACGTTTTCGCTCAGCCCGAGCGAGGTGGCGCATCGCGTGGGCGACGGGCTGCTCAATCTGCCGAGGCTGTTCGAGGTGTACGCCGAGGACGACGCGCTCGCGTTCGAGCTCGCGTCGTTGGCGGGGGAGGGGGATGAGCGGGGGCAGATGCACTCGCCCGAGGCGGTCACGGCCGTGTGGCTCTCGTCGCTCGGCCGTGCGACGGTCGTGCACCTCACGAGGGACGTGCTCCCGCAGATCAAGACGTTGGGCGCTGCGGGTGCCGCGCAGCTCAGCGCCGACCTTGGGTACCTGGAGACGATCGTGCGTGCACTGGGCGTCGAAACGGGTGATCTAGAGCGGTGGAAGGCATTGGCAGGGATGACAGACGAGGAGGGCAGGACAGCGCTCGCGAGCGACGACGGGAGCGACAAGATCGCGCAACTGGTCGCGAAGATGAGGAAATGGACTGTGTAGGTCTCGTCACATGCCCGACGTCCAGCGCCGATTTACTCCAGATCGTACAGTATGTACTAGATAAAAGAAACTGTCCGTTCCTCGAAGATACGAAGCGAATCCAATAAATACTACTACCAGAGCATGACAGCAACCGTCATGAGACCCTAGAAGGGGATATATGATACAGATAACAGTCAGCGGGTCCTCTAGTATCGCTCGTAACCAATCGAGCCGCATCCCCCCTCGTCAGCGCGCGTACGGATGGAAGGCGTGTTGTCCGCGAGTCGACATCCGAGAAGGACCCAGTCCCGCGTTCATCGCCATACGTCCAGCGTTGGCACCCATGCCCGCACCGACGCCCATCGCACCGCCGCCCATGCCCATGCCCATCCCCGGCCTCATCCGCATGCCCACGTTGCCCATGCCCATCCCCGCGCCAGGCTGCCCCATCATCCCCATCCCCATCGGGCCGTTCATGCCCATCCGCATCGCCATGGGGTTCATCCCGCCCATGGGGCCCATCCCACCCATCATTCCCATGCCGTTCATGCCGTTCATGCCTGCCATGCCGTTCATCCCACCCATGTTGTTCATCCCACCCATGCCGCCCATGCCCATCGCTATACCCATCATCATCGGGTTCATCATGTTCATCCCTCCGGCGCCGCCCATGCCTGGCATCTGGTTCATCATGCGCTGGTACAGCATGGACGCGGCCGGGTTGCCGGCCTGCTGCGCGTTAAAGGGGACTATCGGCGCGGCCGGGGTGCGCGACTCGCCGTCGTTGAAATATACGTCGCGGTTCGCGGCCATGTTCCGCGCTTGATCGCGTTGACTCCGTGGCTGGGCGGCCTTGACTTCGATCTATTCATCACGCTTAAGATCGGCTACACGAGACGAAACAAGGAGCACTCGCCTGTTTGTCGTCCAGGACGAGACCCAACTTGCCGACGAATTGGTCCGAGTTCGTCGCGTCTTCAAAGGTGATGAAGCCGAAGCCTTTCGAGCGGCCCGAATCTCTGTCCACCATCACCGTCGCGTCGACGACCTTTCCAAACTTGGTGAAGAACTCCCGCATCGAGTCCGCCGTGGTGGTAGGAGCCAAGCCGCCGACGAAATAACGCGTGTTCCGTAAATGTTCCTCTCTCGGAATGGCACGTTTAGGATCGATCTATCGGAGTACGACCATGTCAACACTGGAGAGGATAGAACGCAAAGCGGGCGCTAACCGATTTCCCGTCGAGAACGTGATCCCGAGCGAGGACCGCGCTGACCGACTCTGGGTCCTCGAACGTGAGAAAGGCGAACCCTCTCGACCTCCCGTCGGGGTCGCGCATGATGGTGCATGCATCCACCTTTACGAGAGAGCGTCAGTACCGCCGTGTCAGCAGCACACCGCCCTACGCAGCGTCAAAGAGATCACCTTGCCGAATTCCAAAAAGTATTTTCTCAGACCTTCTGCTCAGACAAAATGAAAAAAGGATCACGAGCGCGTCAGCGACAAAGGCGTTGGATTCTATGTGCATGGAGCGTTATACCATCTGTAGTGTCCCAGTTAAGGCCTCCAACGAACATTTTGCTATCGGGTCCCGTAGGCAATTGGGTATCGAATTTAGAGTAGAGCAGTGAGAAGGAACGTGAGACGAGTCGTCGAGGTCCAGCGGTATGCGGTATCGTGAAATCGACACAAAAGGGATTAGCGACCAGAGGTACGGTGAGGTAGTGACCAGAGTACGCAGAACAGCGGCCAATAACGAAGTGAGTGTCATAGCAAGTGGAGCGGCAGATCAGCACAGCAACCAAAACGCAGTGGGTAAAGAAGGAAAGACAGAAACGCGAGCAGCACGACATCGTACAAGCGGTAGGGGAAAAAAGAAACAGCGAAGCTCCTTCGCGCGTCCGCGCACCGACGAGAGGGCCCTTGGGCGAGCGAGCACCGACTGTCCGCGGCAAGCAAGAGAAACGAGCTTACCCTTCGTCCTTCATCTCCGACGGCCGTACAGGTCGTCCCGAGGCGTTGCGTTCCGCCGGCCCTTCGTGGGTCGCGATCGCGCTCGGACCCGCCTGCGGACTCGTGGCCGCGGCGGGCGCGGTGGCGCGTTGCTGGCGCTCCTGGCTCGGCGTCTGCTGGTACACAGAGAACTGCTTGGCGACCTGCGCAGAGTATGAGAGAGCCGCGGACTCGGTGGTTGGGGGCTTGGCGGGAAGGGTGCCGGATCCGGAAGGTTCGGTCTTGACGGTTACTGCCGAGGCGGTCGTCGTGGGCGTTGGCTCGGAGGGTGGTTTCTCGGGCGTCGCAGACTCTGCTGGCTCGACGGGCGACTGATACTCGTCGTCCAGGGGGACGGTGAACCCGTCGTCGTACAGGTCTGTGTAAGGCGTGTGTCAGGGCCATCTCCGGGGGGGATTGGGGTGGGGCTCGCCTCCATAGAGGTCAGAATCGGCGTTTTCCTTCTTTGCGGTCGTCGACATTCTGGCCCAGGCGAGAACCTCGGCGTTGGGGGTGCTGGCGGTGGTTGGGCAAATTAGAGGCAGCTCCGAGTCACAGCAACACACAGCCAAACAACAGCATGTGGCTTGACCGTGCTTGTGAATAAATATAAGGGGTCCCAAGGGAAACGGAAACTACACAGGCTAATGTACAACATGCTCTACCGAAATGAGGAGAGCGGTACAGCAATTAATGAACGCCGTTGACCAAGCGTCCTTCTCGAAGGTGTTGCGCCGTGCGCTCAGCGGCTGCATCATAAACATAACGTGTAGGCTGACGTCTGGGCCAAGACCCAGTCTCCTCCGAATCAGACTCGGCAGTAGAGTATCGATACTGGTCGTTCTTGCCAAAGAACGCCCTGTTCGACTCACCGTCTGTAAAGATGATCAACATCGACCATGCGTGGAAAAACGAGTCAAGTACCGTCTGGTTCCTCGATGACCCGCCGCTTTCCAAGAGCTTTGGCGCTCGGCCGGATCTGAGCACGGACGTCATCGTCGCCGTTGGGTGGTTCGTCTTCGATATGCATCCTCTCTATCACGTCCGATATGGGCTCCTTCTCGCTATCCCCTGAACCTTGCCGGTAGGGTCGCCCAGAGACTCGATCCGGTGAAGGCGTACGTGATGTCGTCAGAGCATGTGGCGGTGAACGGGGGCCGAGTGGGTGGGGCGGGGCGAGAAGCGTCGGCGTGTTGGTTTGCGATCCAGGGAGTTGGCAGGGAGGTTGGTTGTACGCCAATGAACTCGGCATCAGGTTGGGTGGAATCCGGGGGAGGGGATGATTTGGCGAAGGCACGACGGCCGGCAACCCGAAATGCTGGGGTGGCGTCGCAACTGGTGACGGAAGCTGAGGCGCTGGTTCGTCCGACGGGCCTGTGTAGGCACCTGGGCTCTCGACGTAATCGTCGTTCAATAGCTGGCGCGATTCGCCTAAATGTTGGTGATCCACGAGCACAAGGCGAGACTCACCCGTCTATCTATTCTAACTTCCTTCCTGCTCTTCTCTTCGGTAGCTCGCTCAGTTGCGACCCTCGCGAGGTCGTCGTACATCCGCAGGGCAGCCATAAGAGCCACATTTGCATCTAGCAGGGCGGCCAGCAACCCTTCTTCAACAGTGGGTTCGTCTGGCGCGTCCTCCGTATCTGCAAGGATGAGGTCTTGTTGGGACCCATGCGTAACTGATCGTGTTCGTGCGTGTTGATTGACAGATTTCTCAGCTCGAGAGCGTTCTGCGCCCGCAGTCGCCCAAGGTATCTGTGTATAAATTAGCTCCTGAGATGCGCGGCATTTATTGAGGAATTCCTGCGCAAAACGCTCGTTAGTGATCGGACGCGACGCGACGACGGACTCACAGGAATCAGGCCATTGTCTAAACCGTCGGGTTTGGCGAAAGCCAAGGCCTGGGACAGCAAGTCGGCGTTACCACGGGCGATCTTGCACTCTTGGAACAGACGCCGGATATCCTCATCGGGCGGAATGACACGTTCCTGATAGCGCCGATGGCTCTGCGGTCGACAGTCGCGTGAGACTAGATGAAGACCGTTCCCGCGGGAGACACTTACCGGAGGGCGTTCTATGGGTGGAGGGGTGGGAGATAGATCGTCCCGGGAAAACGATTCGGCGAAAACAGGAGTTTCGAGTTCAAGGGAATATTGAGAGGGTGGACGGGGCAGAGAAGCGACTGGTGGACTGAACATGGCGTCCTCTGTATCAAAGGGAATGCCAGACTCGGGTTTGTCGGCAGGTTTCAGACGACACCAGAGGGTGCGGAAGCCGTCCCTGTCCTTTCCCGTCGACTGCGACCCTGATGAGAGGGTTGGGCGTCAATGTCTTGAGGATCGAAGGAGGCACCTACGGTGTGACGTTATGAAGGCAGCAGCGGCCAACACTTCCATCAGTCGTTCGCGCACGACGGGGGACGTGCGAGGAGACGTGAGAACGTCGTCGAGGGCGTCGATGAACTTGCGCTGAGAAATCTGCTGAATGAAGACATCGGAGGCGTTTCGGAGCATGATCGCCCACAGCTACGGTACGGCTAAGAGTGAGATAAGCGGGGAAGGCCACATGGTACGCACCCTCGCAGCGGCCAATTGAGCTTTAGGTTCCGCGTACCTGGTGAGATTAATGCGTTGATGAAAACGTCGGGATGTGTCGAAGGGAGAGTGCTCACTTGAATTCGCGTCGGAGGGACCTGGCGGCTTCCTTGGCGTGTGCTTCGCTGGCAGAGGCTCTTTCGCAGACCTCGAGGACGATGGACCAGTCTTCGGACGCGGTCGCGGTGAGGTAACCTAAAAAGGGGGTGAGGGGCGGGGATGTGAGACGACGAGAGGGACGCACCGATCATGCGGGTGAGCTCTGCGGGGTCGTCTTCGCGGCGATCTCTGTCGCGGACGCGGTCGAGACGGTCTCTGGATTCCCTCTCCTTTTCGGCCTTCCACTTTTCCCTTTCTCTGTCCTTGAGCATGCCGTCCCAGAAGCCCTTTCGCTCCTTCTTGTCCTTTTCTATCCGTACGGGCTCGGTGTAGGTGTGGTGGTCCTCGGAGGGATCTGGGGGGTGCTGTGGCGAGGGGAGGTCCTGATGGGGGTCCAAAGCGCGGAGTATGCCGATGGCGGCGACACCGGTGGCGGGAGGGGACTTTTTCCTAGGGGCGCGGTCGTCGGGCCTCTGATTGCGGGTGACGCCCTGTACGGAGATGGT
>JBBPSZ010000355.1:0-12377 GCA_038093835.1 Strobilomyces confusus
GTTACCTGTGATCGTTCGGTTTCAGGGTTCTCTTCATCGAAGTCAGTGAGCGACAAAGTCGAAAACTGTCCTTCATCTACGCCGGTGAAACCTTTGCGGAAAGAGAAGCTTCGCGACGACTGACGGAATGTTGGCCGGGGCATCAAACGTAACGGTGACGCACCGACGCAATCGAATTCTTCGTAAAGGTCATCTATTTGTCCGGCGCAGGGCGCAAGGCAAGGCAAGGTATCAAGGTCAAGGATTAAGTTATTTGATGATTGCGAGCTGGATGGGAAGGGAGATGACCGAGGTAGTGTATGAATGACGTCTATAAATGTATCAGGCCGTGCAGGTTCGCCGGCTTCTGCACAAAGAAACGGATTGGCTTCAGCCAACAACTGCACCTCTGCATGTCTTGTTGTATCATCGAAGGCATTCCGGGAAGGTAAATCACATATCCCCGAAGGAGAACCGGGCGAACCGAACTTTGTGGGAGTATTTGGGTTGTCTTCAGGGTGACTCGAGGCCTTGTATCTTAGGATCGGCGAGTATGACAGTCGAGGATCGAGGGCGTGCTGTAACGCTATCACACCAACATCCTGTGAATCAGAGCATGAGTATTGCTCCTGGCAACAACCTTCGGCTGTTGTACTTCAGAGTCAAGCTGAGCATCTGTTGCTGCAGGAGCTTGCGCACGGTCTGTATATACGGCATCTTTACGTTCCGGGGTATCAATTCCAACGAGACTCGGTTGTTGAAGGATGCGGTTAATAGCAGCCCGCATGGACGCGTCTTTTCCAGATATATTAGCCGACACAAGATAAAGAAATCCTACGCACGATCTGCAGTATCGAGAATGCCAAGAACTTTGGACGGCTTATTGCGCCGCGCCGTTTTGCTCAGCAATGTTGATGAGTCCAATCGGTCCCCGCTTATGGCCGTTGCGCGGGAGGCTACACCATATTCCGTGGGGGCATTGCGGCGCGCATGTGCGAGCGCGATCTCTGGCAAGGCGGACGAAAGCCTTGGGCCACTTGGACGAATATGGTCTTCTTGTGTCACACACAAGGCAGAGGCAAGACGCTGTTTTCGAAAGTGGCGTCTTTGTACCCGTCCGACAATGTCCTTGGACTTGGCTCGTACGGTGTTCCTAGTGGTGTGTGAGACAACGGCAGTAGTGCGTAGAGGACAAATCGGAGGCTCACCTTTTCCCGCCCATGTAGTTTGCGCCAACCATTGTGCTCGGCACTGAAACACCCACACCGCGACTGAGTGGACGAAAAGCCCGTGTGAATGCTGGCCCCGAGTGGGAATATGTCGCCCATCAATACCTATTTCAATGATGGTCGTCGCGCCTCACGCTCAACAACTCTGACACGACTACTCAGTTATCAAGGGATACCAGTAAATTGATACGCACCGAACGTCGATAGGATTGGCACGATCATTAGAATACGTGGTACGAGTCAATCCGCACTGCGCTCAAGTCGCATTGACAATTTGACATATATGGATAGCTGAGACAGATGCCAGCTGGAAACTATGAACCTCTATCTGGGGAGGAACCCATCGATGCGGAGGAAAGCTTAGCGTTCAAATCCTTGCTGGAACAGCGACGTGGGGTCGTGCTTAAAACTCCACTCGGTGGTTCACTTTCCATTCATGATGCAGGCGACTCTTATTCGTACTCTTACGGACCAAGTGGGGTCACCGGTCTTCTACGCAACCACTATGCTGCTGGTTGTGCACTATTCGCCTCCATAGGCGGCCTGTCCTTCGGCTATGATCAGGGCGTCATTGCTAACGTCCTTGTCATGAGAGATTTCCTTGCCCGGTGGCCAGTGGGACCTTGGGAAAAAGGATTGATGAGTATGTTCTTACTTGTGTAGTTCCTAAACACTGCTAATCTGAGTTCGCTGCAGCGGCAGTTCTGGAGCTCGGTGCTCTGTTCGGTGCTCTGTTGTCCGGCATTCTTGCAGACAAGTATTCTAGGCGATATTCTATATTCTTAGCTTCAGGTGAGTCTAGCACCTACCTCTAGGCTTATCTCGTTGCTCAAGCAATTCTGCAAGTCATATTCTGTTTTGGTTCCGGGTTACAAGCAGGCGCTCATAATCTCAATCATCTAATTATCGGAAGAGCCATTGGCGGATTCGGTGTGGGAGCCCTAAGGTAACTTCCAAGCTTATTCCTCTCGCCAATCCTGACTCTCGGCAGCATGTTGGCTCCGCTCTACATGGCAGAGATTAGCCCACCTGAGCTCCGGGGATCCCTTCTAGCAATCGAACAACTCGCTATCGTTCTCGGAGTCGTCTTTGGTTTCTGGATCGGATTCTTTACCCGTGATAGTGCGTACATTTCACGATATCTGGCCTAATCTGACCTGCCCGGAACGCAGTTCCCGGCTCAGCATCCTGGAGAATACCCCTTGCGCTCCAATTTCTTCCTGGCATATTGCTTTGTCTAGGATGCCTCCTCCTTCCACCGTCTCCGCGTTTCCTTGTTTTATGTGGACAATTAGATGATGCGAAGCTCTCGCTCGCGAAGCTTCGCCTCCGGACATTCGATGAAGCTACTCGTGATCCTCTCATCCAGGTATGTTGAGGCTCTTCGAAATCTGCAAAGTTGATCTCCGGCTCTTAGCTTGAGTTGTTGGAAATGCGAGTAAATGTCGCTCTTGTTTGCCACGACTCGAGTGTCAAGGGTGACGGTGGGATCATGAGAGGTTGGAGCGAGCTATTTCACTCGAAGTATCGTGCTCGGACCCTCATCGGTGTGATGATGATGTTCTTTCAACGTGCGTGACCACCACTTATTTTCCGCACATAATTTCAAGGAGTGTCAGAATGGAGTGGGATCAATGCTTTGCTTTACTATGGACCCACCCTAGTGACAAACATTGGGTTGACAGGTGAAAAGGTCACTCTTCTTATTGCTGGTGGTATTGGAGTAGTCCAGGCTATTGCAGTCATACCTGTAATATTATATCTGGACCAATGGGGTAAGTGCCTACCACTCCAGTTGGCCTTTGGCTTATCATTCACAGGACGGAAGCCCCTCTTAAAAGGTAGCAACCATACTACTACCTTCAGAATCAACTGACTTACTGGTTGCTGCTTAGGGGGAAGTGCTCTCATGTCCATCTCACATTGCATAATTGCCCTACTGGTATTTTAATCTTCCAGTCCCATTTGAATAACTATCAAGAAGTCTTATTTAGATTCTCCAATGCAAGGATGATTGGCCTTCACATCCTGGTGCTGCATGGCTAGCAGTAATGTATGTCCTATTACATTCATGTGATACATCAAAACACTGATTTGCTTTGTGGATTAACCAGATGCATCTATACTTTCACTGCAGCATATGGAATGAGCTTTGGCCCAATTGGATGGGTTCTTCCAAATGAGGTTTTTTCATTGTCAATGCGAAGTAAAGGTGTTTCACTTTCAACAGCTTCAAACTGGATTAATAATTGTATGTCCTGCCTCTATTAGTCTCATCATGGTGCTGACAAATTACTGGAGTCTTTATTGGTCTTGTTACACCCCCAATGATGGAGATCTCTTCATTGTATGTTTCAATTGCTATATCTGTCTCCCAGTTATAACTATCATTTGGATCACTGTCTAGTGCCACATTCATGACCTTTGCTTGTGCTTGCTCTGCAGCCTTCCTCTGGTCAAGCTATGTTGTGCCTGAGACAGCAAATGTCTCACTAGAAGAGATTGACTCTGTTTTTCATTCATCAGCTGCTCAGGAAGATATTCAAAGGAAGTTTGAGGTATATTATATTGTACCATCCACCATGGCATACTGACCATTTATGTCAGCTTGAATCTGAACTTGGATTACATGATCTTATAGAGAGCTTGGTAGCAGATTATTACTGATACCTTTACTTCTTGGATACTTGGATACTTTATGTCAAGTCTTCTATGATTTTTTGGTTGGTTCTCCCCTGTAAAACAATTATTATAACTGTGGAAGTGAGTTTCATATCTGAACTCTAGTTCAAGCTCAGAACTTGAGGAACAACACCCTCTGTCTGTTTTTGATCTAATAGCTAACACCCAGATACATAGAGTTGTCATGGTTTTCACAACCAATCAGTCAACAGCCAACATGGGTTCATCTTGTATAACTTGAATCTGGAGTCCTTATCATGCTCCAGGTCCATTTGCTCTGTTTCATCTTTGACATCATTCATGAAAAGGGCGACAGACTGGATGATCGCAGCCACACCCAGCAATCAGGAATAAAAAATAGCAGACTATCAATGCAACCTTGTATTGTACACAAAGAAGTTCCTGGCCTTTGACATGGAACGAGTTTCCATGCTCCAGGTTGTTACTTGACCTTGAGTGGGCACTCAGTAAATATGTGTGATCACTTACTCCAAGTCATCAAACTTCATTTTAATCTCTTTGAGGTCATTGGATCTTGTAGCTCTTACAAACGGTATGGGTCCGGAGGGTTAAGCAAGGGAAGCAGTGTCGAAAACGAACAGGGATTAGTCTCTATGTCTTTGTTCTTATCACAATTGTTAGCGAACCTCGTGGCACAGAAGTATGTGGATGCACCACCGAGCTAGTGGTCCAAAATACGCTCACTTACCTTGGCTGTCTTTGGGGAGTTCCCAAAGAGACTAGTGCCTGTCGGTGCGAGTTGAGTTTGGATAGGCGGACTGAATAGACCCTATGGCCGCAGTTTGCGACGTGGTAGACTTCGGTGGGCTACGCTACCAAACAGAGACGTTCCAAGCGCGCCTCGCTGCTGTCGCGTTCCAGTGGTAGGTTATCCAAGCGAAGACATCGTCCTTTGCTGGGACCTCTGTTGTTGCTCAGCAGCATTCACGGGCTGCCCAGGCGCTGAAGTGCGAGTTATACCACTCGCAGACGCCGCCGTCCGAAGAGTGAATGAGCACCGGTGATGAATTACCTAATACCCACACGAATGCATCGTGGACTTCTGTTGCTGCTGGCCAGCGGGAACGTACAGAGTTGCCGTTTGCATGAGTTGTTCCACTCGCACATCAATCAAAGAGTGACGTCTGTGCAGACTGCTGAGTGGTATCCGTACCAGAAGACTGCCCGGGAAAAAGTCGACGCTCAGTATGCTTGCTGGGTACCGGTCGCTGGCTAATTGAAGGGTAATGAGGAAGTCTGTTGTCGGACGTCCGAACAATGCAGACGACTGCGGTCATGACGTCGGAAGTCCTATTAGTAAGGGATTCGTACCTGTGGCCGCACTGGCAGGCTGAGTGGCATCATAATTCTATTGGAAAGTGAGCGCTTGGACTTACGATTTGCCGAACGAGGTTGACGATCTGCAGAAAATCAGTGTCAACACACAATGCATGGCCACGAAACCGATTGCGCTGAGGGCCATGTCTGAGAGCTGGCGATGCGCTGAACCAGCGACCGAAAGAAATTATAACCCTTGAGCTGGCTCACCTTCAAAGGTTGGCCAGCCGAGGGACTTTGCCACTCGTAGTGAGGACAGAGGAATAGCTATGCTGCCCTAAGTTGATCTTTGGGTGAAATGACGAACAAGCGACCATACGTTACAAGGTGACCGATTAAGATCACGAATCAACTCATTGAGCATTTCTGTACACACACCATTGACAAGGGCCATGCAATGTACCTTGCACAAGTAGCAAGGCGAAAGCACGGGCGCGGTGACACTCGGCAGCACTGACTTGAAGCCTCCGAGTCAAAACAGCTGGCAGCGGCCCACACTACAACAAGTGACGGGAATAGTTTCTTCCATCACGCACGGTAAAACCGGAGGGATAACCTGCACAGTGCGATTAACTGGTTGATCCCATGACAGAGTGGGACGTATCATTTCAAATGGATCTTCATGATCTGTATGCACCAAGACGATCTCATCAGCATTTCCGTCTATCCCCGAGGTTCCGGCGAATGCAGGGGATGGAACAATGGAAGCGCACTTGAATGGTAAAGACGAGATGCCAACCAGCGCAACTCGGCCAATCCCTTCCCTCAAGGTACAAATCGCTCGGAGGATACTTATGCTTGCCGAGCACGACCCCGACTGATCTCAAGTGCGTCGTGCCGCCCTCGCGGCGGGTCCGCGTGGCACGCAGCGAGTGCTCCATCGTCGCCCTCGGGGGGATCAAATGAGAAGGTAAATGACTTTCGAGTGGCGTATAGAATGGAACGCGTAGGCTTCCCGGTATCACATTGAATTTCTCGAAAGGCGGGAGAACAGAACCCGGCCGGCGGAGCGAGTTGCGGACGAGTTTCCTTGTTTGGGCGGCGCGTGTTTAGCCTCGAGGCGTGCTGCTAACTTTGACTCCAGGCCCGCCATGATGAAACGGCTTCAAATTTTCTGGCGTGAAAAGCACAGCTTCGATTTGGATCCGTGCGCTCCTTTTGAGCGGGCGACGGCAAGAAACTCGTGTTCCCGCTGATTCCTCGTTTTTGCTCGTGCCCGCCACGCAGTTTGCAACACACTTGTACCGCGTGTCCCTACTAATAGATCCTGCTTAAAGATGAGGCCATCGCAAGGCAGGGGCTGTCAATCTCATCCCATTCCTTCCTCTCAGCAGCAATCCTTACGGGCACGCCAGCCGTCCCGTCGCAAACGACTCTCCTCTCTATCTCTATCGTCCGTGTTCGCGCGGTCAGCAATGCCCTCCAAGTTCAACATCTTTCGAGCAAGTCTCTATGGTAATGCGCACCATCCATCCACTCTCAACTTGTCGCCCTGATCAAATCCCTCAGCCGTGCTTTTAACTTGGACCATAATATGCCTGGCTATTGCGGCCCACTTCCAAAGCCTGCTCGTCATCACTGATCTCAGTGCGTGTGCTCATTCGCCCGTTAATTTGTCGTCACTTATCGACCACCCAGCTCGCTTCGTCCCATTCGCAATATTTGTTTGCAGCGTGAGCTTATTCATCTTGCTTGTGCTGTGAGTGATCCTCCGAGTCAAGTTGACGTACACCTTGACTCTCTTCAGCCTCGTTTGCAGCGCTCTTCGGAGCCGTAATCCTATTTCCACTAGAATAGAGCTAGGATGTTTAGGTTTATTGGGAACCTTCTGGCTCGGTACGTCTGAACTACGTCTTGCCCTATCGTGTGCTCAACTAGACTCAGCCCTTGGTGCATTTCTGGCTAGCTCTGACTTGGAGAATGCGGATGTTGAGTGCTTCTCATCAACTGATGGTTCAGAAATCGTCGACGTAGCTGGGTGTACGTTTCCTGCTTCTTTGACACCACGCAAGTGCCAACTAGTTATTTAGTCTCTACTGAAACCTACCAGGCACAGTATCGTGTTCTTGAAGCGTTCTCACTGTTCAGCGTTATCCTTGGCAAGTGCCTCGTCCATACGTTCAACCTGGTCTGACTTTTGTTATAGTGTGGGGTTTCCTTTTGTTCCTTCTAGGAATGGCCTTGAAGCACTACTACCGAGTGAACCGCAACGTGTGGTTTGCCCCAGTCACGATTTATCCCTGGTTCGGCCCGAGGTCGAACATGTCCAAACTTCCAGCACCCGTCAGTGCTCGTCCGAGAGGCAGGAGCGAGAAGGCCGATCCTGAACTCTGGAAAAATGCCCCGCATTGGAACGACTCACGTTACCCCCAATGGGCATCAAGTGGACACAAAGCTCCCGTTCGGGCACACACTGCAGACAACTACAAGAGAAATGCGTCACCCCGGCGGTGACATGTCCCAGACCTTTCTGGTAGACGAAGTTTATTTGAACGTTGTCAGTCCTGGGCTGCTAAATTTTATGTATGTACTAGAGTACTTAGTTCGCGTTGGAGACGTAGAACCGATGTATGAATCGTGTAGAATAACAGAGCTCGCGGCTATTCTCCTCGGACTTGGGTTTTCTTCCCCCCCCAAGTCCCGTTTCGAACTCCGCCACAACGTGCTGATAGCATGGTTCGGCTGCAGCCTAAATGTGACGAACCCTCAAACCGTTCGACTTGGGCTCCCATACCAACCCGACCTTGTAAACAGCGACTTGCTCGAACCATTTCAGCACGTTTTTCATCATGACCGTCCTCTTCGCCCATCTGAGGCTCGTAGGCTACGGTGCGTGTGTAGGGCCTCGCAGTTTTAATGATTTTAAATCAATGGCCAGTATTCGCGTTCTGCCTCTCTGGCATCGCACTCGGGCTGGCAGCCAATTTCTCACAGCTTTTCTTGCCGAATATCAATCGTGGGTTTATTTCATCCTGATTTTCCTTCAAGACGCTCATCCCTCCAGATGACTTTACTATCTTTTCGCTGGTCGTGCCATCGGCGACGATCTTCGTATTCATCCTGCTGTAAGTAGACTTTTTGAACCCCTTCATTCTTCGTTTGAGCCATGCACAGGTTGCAGTTCGCGCAGCCCATTGTTGAGGTTACCGTGCATTTTATTCTTGGTGTCCTATGGTTAGGTGAGCATTTTTACTGCTACCTGTACCCAACAAAGTGCTCACTTTGATTAAAAAAGCTATGGGGGCCTGGTCTGCGTAAGCTTGTCAATGCGCGGAATGTCGTACATAATCAAATAACGCCACACCACAGCGATCTCATCGGCTACGTCCAATGTTATGCGTTAGCTGGTCAATTACAGTCGACGAAGAATGGAACGAGTAAGTTTCTAATCGATGCGCTTATGTTCGCGGAAACTCAGTAATGGAACCCCAGTGTCTGCGGAAACCTATTGCTATGAAATGAAAGTGATAGAAGCACTTTCATGGTCTTTATTCGTGCTGTGTACGCATCTCAATGTTGGTTCAGTCGCATTCCGATAATGATTAGCGCTCCTCAGTCGTAATATTCTTCATGATACTGATCAGCCTCACAACCCGCGCAGTTGCTCTTGGCCGGTACTTTGATCCCGTTGTCGAAACTTGTAGTGGCTGACGTCGCGTTCTAGTGTTTACGCATGGCGAGAACACACTTCGCAGCTTGGCTGGTTTGGTCAATGGCCTGCCTATCCACAGGATGCAGCTCACCGCCCCTACGCGTATTATCCGGGCCCATATGTGGCAGGTGGAAACTATGTACAACAGGCACCTGGTCATTCGGTCGTCATCCAACCAGGTGTTAATGGTCCTCCTATGATCACCCAAGTTCCTGGGATGATATCAGCCTGAAGGCATTGTTGGACTGGTTAATACTTGACCGCCTGTGAAAACACGGCTACGCATCCGATCTTACAAGTGACAGTAACGACTAGATTACTTTGATGAACGACTCCCTTCATGACATATTTTAGATGTAAAACCTTGGCTCTGTACAATACCTGTCTATAGTGTTACGGTTTCGGGCCGGCAAAATATACCATGAATAAATCTTGGCGCGCCTCGTGGTCCGAGGTCAGAAAAAGGGCTTGGTTCATGTATTGCCTTTTCCCACCCACCCATCCTAAATCCACTTCTGTTTACTCCAACCTCGAGCGATATGGCGTTGTTCACCGACCATCCATTCAGGCATGTTATTAAATGTATGTTGATTGACATGTCGAAGCACGAGACGCCAAGTTCACCAGGCACCGTAACCAGTGATACTCGCGTTGGTGATGGGCCATCTCATCATGAAGATGATGCCTCACTCAATTCGCAAGTCCCCATTCCCTGAAAAGCTGAAACACTGAAATGACGCCTTCAAATTGTAGAGATGGTCCATCTGACGCAAACATCAGTGACAGCCCTCGCCATTGGAGCTCTCATTTTCTTGTACGTTTGACCGAGCTGCTCCCGACAAAAAAAATGATAGATGAATGTTGTAGTGTGATCAAGCACCACCATACGGAAGGCGGCGGTCAAATACTCTCAAAGAACCAGGCAGAACTTATCTTGATTGCAGCATTCGGCGCATTCTGGTTGGGTATGCCTTTTGAAATAAAAATCCTTTGTCCTAGGTCTGACTGTGGGCGGCTGCATAGCGCTCCTCTTAGCGATGAGAGCCTATAACCAATCTAGTGTTGATGTTGATTTGGCTCATCCTCGCCACCTTTTGTCCGCAAGCAGTGGGACTGCGGAGAGCAACGTGGTCGGCGCGGGCGGCCGGAGGGCACCTGCTGCCCACAATGCACCCGTTGCTGAACGCAACGCTGCTGCTTACGGACGCCCCAAGACCGGCTACCGGAAGGACCACCCGTGCAGCCCATACGACGAATACTGTGTCACAGAAGAGTGGGCGTTCTACTGATGACGAGTTGCTGATGTGACGACCTCCCGACTCGAACGAAATACCCATCCAGAGTCACGAAATGTTGTTCAATGGTGTTGTTGTTCTCGAGTATACATTTTTTGTATCTTATCGTACGTGTTTGTGCTTGCGAGGCGTCCTCGGGCTAGGAATGCACTCGGTTTGACTGTTTGCGCCGGTGCTGGTCCGATACGGGGTTGTAAATGGAAAGTTCCGGTCCGGTGTCGCATAAAGTATCTCCGTCAGCCGATAGCCGTCATTTGCTAACACTGAGTCTCGAGCTCTGCATCCTACCTACCTGAACGCAACCAATATGATGAGTGCGCCTACGTTCATCCGTATGCGGATGTGACTAACATGCTCTTTGGAACACTCGACGAAGCGCCGCATCGAGACCGATGTCATGAAGCTGCAAGTGCTTGATCCCCCTCAGCCGTCTCGCATCTCACCATGGTTTCCTGTAGACTGATGTCGGATTACGAGGTCACCCTCGTAAATGATAACATCCGTGAGTTCTACGTCCGCTTTCATGGACCCCCAGAAAGTGAGTCTTCGTGCTCGAGTGACTCTCGGCCGTAATTAACGCCTCGAAGCTCCCTTCGCGGGGGGGATATGGAAGATACACGTCGAGCTGCAAGCCGATTATCCATACAAATCTCCAAGCATCGGATTCATGAACAAGATCTTTCACCCTAACATCGACGAACTGTAAGTGACCGTCGCCAACCGAGACGGTCCGGGTGCTGATCGACCCGACGTGAAGGAGTGGCTCCGTGTGTTTGGACGTCATCAACCAGACCTGGTCCCCAATGTTCGGTGCGTGTGTACTTTGTATCTGCCGTGCGCACCCGTGAACGAATCGCGGTCAAGATATGATCAACATCTTTGAAGTATTTTTGCCGCAACTGCTCCGCTACCCAAATCCCAACGACCCTCTCAACGGGGAGGCGGCGGCACTTATGATGCGGCACCCCAAGGAGTACGAAGCGAAAGTCAAAGGTACGCAAGTTCCGTTCAGCCGATGTTAGTTCTGTTCAATAGACCTATCGCGTAGAATATGTACAGCGGTTCGCGACCAAGGATGCGATCGACGCCGCGGAAAAGGGCAACGAGGACGAGGACGAGGAGATGAGTGACGTCGGCAGCATCAGCGAGGAAGACCCCTGATGCGGCTGAAGCGTTGATGTCCAGCTGGCTCCGGCATTAATATGTCTGAAACACACCACGTCGACGTATTTTTCCTTCCCATCCCTGGTCCTGTACGCTGCTATCGCTTCTCCAGAAACATCCTGTTGCGATTCTCTAAACGTTCAGGAGGATACCCTACCCTCTCTCGCTTTCCTTGGACGCAAGATATTTCCTGACTCTTTTTAATTAGCTGTGCCATTATACATACACTCGGAATCTATCGCGCCGTTGTATTGTTATCTACGAAACTTTTGACAAGTAGAGCCCGCCTTGTGTGAAGCGACGAACAAACATAGCGAATTTGCTTATGCGGTCTGACGGTGGCGAGCGTGGCGACACGCGCGGTTAGATGGGAGCCGGTTAGATGGGAGCCGGGGTCGTAGCAGCAGGCGACGAGACCGATAGTGGGACCAGCTCATCAACCTTTTTCTGAATGTCTGCAGCAGCCTGAGAAACCCGAGGCGGAGGTGTGAACGGCGACGATGGGGAAGGAAGGCACTACTTACTTTCATCAAGGTTTCTATCTGTAGCTTGACACTTTCCACGGTCGCGAGTTTGACCTTGCTCTGCTTGAGAAGTTCCTCTTTTTGGTTCAGGAGCTCCTTGCGTCGAAGATCGAGTCTGACGAGGGAGTGAGGAGCCGCTTCACGAACCGACGCGCGGGGGAATGACCTCTGTCGTTCCGCGAGTTCGAAGCTAAGACGGTTGAGCATCAATTGATGCGGATTGCCAAGGACGTCTGGCATCCGAGCCTCCGGTGGGGCGAGTTCCTGGAACTCTGGGAGGGAGTGCAGGGGAACGTCCTGGTAAATGGAACTAGGTGATGTCAGCGCGAGCGCGGCGAAGGGGCCAGGGGATGGCGCACGCGAACTGGCGGCACTTGTCTATCTCGCGCTCAAGGTGGCGCTTTTCGTAGAGGAGGTTCTGGAGACCGAGGTGCGTCTGGTCCATGTCCTGCCTAGCGTCTGCGGTGGCCTGCTTGTGGGTGCGGGTGGCGGCGTTGGCGTTTCTGTTGAGGGC
>JBBPSZ010000356.1:0-12369 GCA_038093835.1 Strobilomyces confusus
CCTTGAAACATTTCTCACTGGACTGTGGATCGCCGTGGCTAACTGTTCGCGTTGATATGGGTATCGGAGGTCCCGATGCAAGTGTCTTGGAGGGCTCATCGTCCCATTCGAAGAAATTACAACCTTCATCCCTGCCTTTTGCACATCCCCAAAATAATCGCCCTTTATTGTTCCCTTCTTTTGTAACCGTACGTTGGACGGCATCTTCCTTGCACCTGCATTGACGCACTGGTATCTCGGTTTGACCCTATGGACGTCCCGACTTCGTTGTGAAATTTCGGTACCGGTATAGATCATACTTACTGAACGGGTAACGCCAATGGTGCGCTTCGCAGGTATGATTGGCGTATTTCCCGGACCATCTTTACCGTGCTCGTCCTCATCCCACTTGAAGAATCCACAGGTATCTCGAGCACATGCATAAAACTGTTTCCCTTCACGAGCTGACTTTTGTGTTACTCGTTTCTTGCCTGCGGGAATCCCACAGTCACACCTGGGAAGTTGGCTTGATGAAGAAGGGTTCGATGGGCCTGCCCGGGGCGCTGGCGGATCCATGTCTAGAGTAATTAGATGCCCTCCTTCCGGCGATAACGGAGATGGCTCACCCCTGGGATTGCTGGGTGGAGGGGGTGGCTTCCGTGGTGCACGAGACCCTGTGCCGTGCCCGCGACCGCGTCCACTTGCGGAAGGCGCGTCGTGATTATCATCACTGTCACCCCGGTCGTTCCCTCGTCTTCGTCCTTGTCCTCTACTGGGGGGTGCGCCGCCACCGCCCCCTCTGTCTGGATCATTGTTACCTTCGGCATTGCCCGCGTTGCGTGCTCCGGCTCCTTCAATATACCGCCGCACACTCTGGAGCAAGCATCAGCAAGGAGAACAACGAAGTAAAGATATTCACCTGGATGACTTTGTCGAACTCTCTCTTGGCCATGACGTACATGTCCTTATATTGGTCAATACTCTCCACCAGCATCTCGTCCCTTGTTTTGGAGCCCTCGCACACCCGTACCATGCTTCGCTCTGTCTGCAAAAAGAAAAGAAAAAAGTTAGGGGACGCCCATCGGCACAAGGTCGCTAGCAATATACGGAGTAGACGGGCGGAAGGGAAAAATGGAGTGGAAAGGAAACAAGCGGTGATGACTCGCATACCTCGCGCCTCAGCTGTGGCTTCGACAAACTTCTGTTGAATCCAATCTGGTTGTACCCTTCTACCAAACCAATACCAAGCGTTGACGGAAGTAAATGTTTCGTCGCACCGTCCATTCGCTCAATCACGTATTCTCGGTCAATGATAGTTTGAATGTGTTGAGCAATGGTTGCATCCGTCCCTATGTCAGCGAAGGAGGTATTCAGGTATGCCGAGAATCGCGTCGAATAAACTTACCAATCCCATTCTTGTCCATGAGGGTGACAAGATCAGCTTCAGTTAGTAGGGTGGGCGAGGTCGTTTGTCCTTCCTTGATCTCGCAAGATGTGGGTTCAAATTCCTCACCCTCCCTGAAGTCCGGAATCTCTTTTCCTGTCCATTTGTCATAGGGGTATACGTCCAGATAGTTCCTAGCTAAAATGATCAAGCCTGGAGTTTTAATGAAGGGGGTGAGTCTTCGAACCGGAAATCGGTAGAGGAAACAAACCGGTCAAGTAAAATTCTTCCCCGCCGTATACCACCTCAACTGTTGTTTCTGATCCTTCCGCGTCTTTCGAGCAGCCCGCAAGGAACCTCCGCGTAATAAAATCATATACCTTCTTTTCATCACCAGCGAGGTTCGCATTGTGGGCTGTGGGATGGATCGGGGGATGTGCTTTATCGTTATTTCTACCCCGACGAGGCGGAGTAAAGCCACCCTGTTGAAGGCTGTGCAATTGGGGACACGGGTGAGTGTGAAAGTGAAATATTGCATGGTTGGCCCAACGCACCCCGCCGCAAATCCCCCCCAGGAGGTATCTACTGTTTGTTTTCCAATAAGGCTCATGAAGTCAAATTGGGGATCGTATTGATCCGTTTCTGTACGAGGGTATGAGACAAAGCCCTGCTGATAGAGCTTTTCGGAGATCTAGCGCCTTCTATTAACATTACCAAGAAGAGGAAGGCGACAAATGGACGCACATCCAACACTTTCTTTGGTGCCAACTTGAGGAGTCGCGATCCTGCCTTTTGGAGCTCGACAGTGGTCAGCGGTAGCGGTTTCCTGCGAATTGAATGGGTGTAACGAGAAGGTGGATGTAAAAGACATACCACTTCTTCGTGTTCTTTTGCAAAACTTTCGTAACTCGAGCACGTGGATTCTCCATGATATCTTCGTATATCCCATTTACGACGTCTACTTCAAAAAGGTGTCCGCGCCTCCAGGTGAAATCGATACCCTTCTCTTCCCCACCAATCTGGCGCTTTAGAGAGAGAAGAATGTACCAGAAATCTTCAGGAGTGAATGCTTTCACTTGATTGTATCTTTGCACCACGAAACCAAGTGTCGGAAATTGACAAGGGCCTAGATAGGGTCCGTATGTATGAGACTGCCACGGCACACACTCTGAAAGGTCTAGTACCGTAAGAGACAACCTCACGCTTCTCGCGAAACTGAGGAAGACGATTCTGAAGGGCCAACGTTTGCATCCGAGTGAATGCTGCACCAATGCGCAGGTCAAGGACAATACGTGCTTCGACAGCGTCGGCTTGCGCTAGGTCGAGGTCCACCGGCTGTTGGGCGGCACGATGGATTTGCCTATAAAGGAATGGTAACTTGGGTTAACTTAGCATGAACAACAAAGACGGACTGTGGTATGATGGCGCTGAACCTGGCACGCATGACGACGATGTTCGGTTTCGCCTTCCGACACACGGTCATAATCTCCCATCCGATGTTTTCACCCTCTCTGTCACAGTCCGTCCAGATCATCAGGGTGTGCGCACTGCGCGCTTCGGTCATCAAGTTGCGTTCTATGGTCTTGTTCTCACTTGGTACGATTGTATGTATAGGTGCATCAAAGAGGGAAAGTGGATCACAAGAGTGCCATTGACGGTAAGCATCGGGGAAATCGTGAGCAAGGAGGTGACCTGATACAGAAGTCACTGTGAAGTGAGAGTTGGTTTGGGGGTAATCAAAGTCAAAATTCTTAATGAAGCGGTTCTGTGTTGCACGCTGGTACGTGATGAAGTACTGAAGTGAGTGTAAAAGGACCTTCTGCTCACCGTCTGTACGCGACCGCCAGACAAAATCTGACTGATGGATCTTGCAATGGAAGGCTTCTCCGCGACGCAAAGGACACGCATGTGGAACAATACCTTGCTGATGGCACGCGAGGTTGGACGACGGAAGGTGGCGACCTGCAGTGCTTGGTGGTGCAAACTCAGGAACAAACTGGAAGAGGAGAAAACGCGTCCAGTGTTATGTCACGTGATACTACGAAGTCGAAGTTTGTCCCGATTTGTCCTTTCCTGTCATGGACCCAGAGGATACGAATACGCCGACCACGCGTTTGCTTACGCTCTTGAACATCTCTGCGCTCAAGAGTAGGAAACGTCCGAGTGAAGATCCCTACCCTCGGGAGAAGCTGAACAAGCGCAAATGTCTCGACACCTCTGCTGATGGGCCACGCTCCAACTCCGAGCACCAGAATGAGGCTGTTCTTCCGCCAGACGACGATCGAAGTGTTGCTGATCAAGAACCAGATGAGCATCAAGGTGATCAGCATGATTTAACTCGTAAGCCTCTACTGTTCTCTCAGGAAGTTAAGCGAATCGGCGTCCCTGCAGCACACAATTCATATGATGAACACTTTGGACCAAACCCAAAGATTCTGACGGAGTGCAGCAGGTTAGCGATGGATCAAATGAGTTGGAAATCACATAGAGAGAGGATCGGGAGGATTAGCGCTGTTGCTAGCTTGCTTCCCATGGCTTCCGTTCCTCGGGAAAAACGCGCAAAGAAGACTGCAGTATGCCCCGCATTCACATACATCTTCCAGTATGTCAATAATTGTCTGACAGGTATTGGACCGCCTGCTCGATCCTTTTGAGGCTCGACAGGCCAAGCAACCAGCGGGTGCAATCTCTCCATTTCTCTTGTTACTCTTCACTTACTTCGAAACAGAACACACTCAGATTCAGGACGACCTCCTCTCTGTTCTTTCTGCTCATCTTGATGTTTATCATCCTTCCGTCAGTCTCGAACACCACCAATACATTCGTGAAGTAATTACACTTCATGCTCTCGACCATGTCACCAAGTAAGTCGACAAACTCATCCGCCATGTAATTCTAAAGTCCGTCAGAAAACGCCGTCGCGTCCTGAAAAACAACGATCGCATCTCGCATGCCAAGTTGACTCCCTCTGATCCTCCGGAAGATATCCAAGACCAGGGCTTCACGCGCCCATCCATCCTCTTCCTCCTTCCGTTTCGTTCCTCTGCGCTTGCTTGGCTGAATTCCTTGATCACTCACACTCCTTCTCCGTCCTTTCAAATCGAAAACCACTCCCGCTTCCTAAGCGAATACGCACTACCATCCGATACAGTAGATAAGCTCGCTACCGCATCACCTGGTACATACCCACCAGACCACGTGGACATGTTCAAAGGGAATGTGGATGACAACTTTAGACTTGGAATCAAGATGACTAGGAAAAGCATGAAGCTTTTCGCTGATTTTTATCACTGTGACTTAATCCTTGCAAGCCCTCTGGGATTAAGAATGTCGATTGAGAAGCAGAAGTCAGCTCTTACTTTTCGTCGTGGCAGAACGTAACGTAACTCTTGTCATTTGTCGCAGGAACTCCGACTTCTTATCTTCGATCGAGATTCTAATCATCGACCGGATGAATGCGCTCACGATGCAAAATTGGGACCATATGCAGGTATGTACACGCTTTAGCCCACTCTCTTCGTGTACTTCACGTTTTTCGTTCAGTTTGTTCTTTCTCGTTTGAATGGAATGCCCAAAGAGTCGCATGACACCGACTTTTCGCGCATCAAACCGTGGTATCTTGATGGATTGTGAGTGTGACGTTGATTGGCTGTACTATTCAATGAGTCGAACTACCTTCGTAACCCTCAGATCGGCTTATTTGAGGCAATCTATCCTCCTCTCCCCATTTGAAACGCCAGAATCACGCTCATTATACAATCACACCCTCAAGAATGTAGCAGGGAAAGTAAGAGTGGAAAAATCATGGCCAGCGCTACAAGTCCCAGAAGGGATTGATCATGTGTGCATGGCGTTGCTATGTTCAGGGCAATGGATGCTAACCCGAGTATAGACGTTCCTCACGTTTGATTGCTTGGATGCAAAGGAGGAGGCAGATAAAAGATTCGGCTATTTTACCACACAAGTATGTCACTCACTTCATAACTGGCAGGATTCTCACCTGTAGCCATTATGGTTAGCTTCTACCTAAGGTGTTGAAATCAGCCGTGCAAAGCGCCAACACCGTGGTTTTCATCCCTTCCTCCTTTGATTTTATCCGGGTTCACAATTACTTTCGAAAGACGAGCGGGATAAGCTTTACAGTACTTTCTGAGTGAGAACTTATACGCCTTTCATTTGTCGCTGGTGCGAATCACCTTGTTCTCAGGTATTCCTCAAATCAGGATATATCCCGTGCCCGTCAGGCCTTCTTCTCTGGAAAGAAGGCGTTCTTACTAGTTAGTGAACGATTCCATTTTCATCGCCGGCGAGTCCTTTGTCTCCTACTCTCACAACTGACCTGAAATCGCCTCCAGGTATAAAATTAGAGGCATTCGTAATATCCTTTTCTACGGGCCACCCATTCACCCTCAGTTTTTCTCTGAGTTTCTAACTTATCCCTTCCTTGACGATGGAGTAGATCCGAGTGATGTGACGTGTCGCGTGGCTTGCTGTCGGTACGATTGGTTTAAGCTAGAGAGGATACTGGGTAGCAGAGGGGTAAAAGAGGTGTTGAGCGGGTAAGGTTATGGAGTCGCGACGCAATCTATGTTTCCGAGTTACGGTGACAATCGACCAATTATTGAAATCCAAGGTTCCCGGAAGACAGTTTGACTACTCCAGCTCGACGATTGCCAGCCCAGGCGAGATATTGCTGCGACACAGAGCTACCTAAGTAGTGGTTATGTGCTCGACGAGTTGTCAGTAAACATGGACAAATATAGCTAACACTGACTCTACCTTCTACACCATAAAGTACCTTCTACACCATAAAGCGTCATGCAGGACGGGAGGGCGCCAAGGTTCAGTCCACTCCTCTCATAGCCTTTACACGCTGAACTCTTCGCGCAGGATACGAAACCGCGCTCCGGCGGCGGTTCAGGTCGGCGCAAAATTGCTCAGTATCCTAACTCTCATACTCACACTTCATTAAAAGATCACCGCCGAGCAACTCCTGCGAGAGGTGCGGCGTCTATCTGGACACGCTTGTGTGTTCTGATCATTGTCTTTCAGGCTCAAGAACGCCAAGAATCAACATTCCGTGCCCCAAAGCAACGCGTCGAGGACTTTGAAGAACTTCACGAGTATCGGGGAAGGAAGCGCAGAGAATTCGAAGAGCGAATTCGACGTACGAGGGGCAGCATGTGAGCTTCCTCGACATCATTTTGAATGCTTCGCCTGACTGCTTCACAGAAAAGAGTGGACTCAATACGCTAACTGGGAGGTGCGTGCAGCCCTTAATTGTTTCCGTTGTTCCTCACGTGCCATTCAGGCCAGTCAAAACGAGTTCGACCGTTCACGATCGGTCTTTGAACGCGCGTTAGACGTCGATCCTCGAAGTATACAGCTATGGCTGAGCTACTCCGAAATGGAGCTGAAATCACGCAATGTACAACACGCCCGTAACCTTTTCGATCGTGCCGTGACACTACTCCCTCGAGTGGATCAGCTGTGGTACAAGTACGTCTACTTGGAAGAACTCCTCCAGAATGTTCCCGGGGCACGCCAAGTCTTCGAGCGTTGGATGCAGTGGGAACCAGACGATAAAGCATGGCAGGCATATATTAAGATGGAGGAAAGATACGAGGAACTGGACAGGGCTAGCGTGATCTATGAGCGCTGGATAGCCGTTCGACCCGAACCACGAGTCTGGGTAAAGTGGGCAAAGTTTGAAGAAGAGAGAGGAAAACTAGACAAGGCGCGAGAAGTCTTCCAGACCGCTCTGCAATTCTTCGGTGATGAAGAGGAACAGATCGAAAAAGCTCAAGCAGTGTTTAGTGCATTCGCTAAGATGGAGACGCGTCTGAAGGAGTACGAGCGTGCTCGTGTAATTTACAAGGCAAGAGTCGCTGCGCTCTTACTTCTTACAGCTAACGATTAGTCTCAGTTTGCTCTCGAACGACTACCTCGCTCGAAATCAGCGACGTTGTACGCCGCGTATACTAAATTCGAAAAACAACATGGCACCCGATCCGTCCTCGAATCGACTGTGCATGGAAAACGGAGAATTCAATATGAAGAAGAAGTCGCTCACGACGGGCGCAACTATGATGTATGGTTCGACTATATTCGACTAGAAGAGGGAGCTCTGCAGACTCTGAGAGATGAGGGTGGCTCAAGAGAGGAGGAAGAGGGTTCAGTAGAGAGGGTTCGGGAGGTGTATGAGCGTGCTGTATCGCATGTTCCACCTGGACAAGAAAAGCGACATTGGAGACGGTACATCTTCCTGTGGCTAGACTATGCCCTCTTTGAGGAAACAGATACCAAGGTACAGTCTTCTCAGCTCGAGTGTCTGCTTTCTCAATCTACTTTTGGTTTGCAGGACTACGAACGCGCCCGGCAGGTCTATCGAACAGCACTCGGCCTTGTTCCACACAAACAGTTTACATTCGCCAAGTTGTGGATCATGGCGGCGCGCTTTGAAGTGCGGCGGCTTGACCTCTCTGCAGCGCGTAAGATACTGGGTAACGCGATCGGGATGTGCCCCAAAGAAGCGCTCTTCAAAGGCTATGTTCAGCTTGAGATGGATGTACGTTAAAGAATATTTCCATTCCTACATGTGCTAACCGGTGTCAGTTACGGGAGTTTGATCGAGTTCGTACACTGTATGAGAGGTACTTGGAGGTCTGTTTCGGCACTATGAGGAAGCATGGCGACTCACGACACTTGCAAACAGTATGACCCAACGAATTCTTCTGCATGGATCAAGTACGCGGAGCTGGAAACGGCGTTGGAAGACTTCGCCCGCGCAGAAGCCATCTTCGAACTCGGGGTCTCTCAATCTTCGCTCTCGATGCCAGAAATCCTGTGGAAAGCATACATCGATTTCGAAATCAATGAACAAGGTGACCGGGAAAAGGCGCGCTCATTGTACGAACGCCTTATTTCCCTGAGCGGCCATCACAAAGTATGGATCTCGTACGCGGAATTCGAAGGTGCCAGCATGCCACTTCCTAGAGCGAAGAGGGAGGAAGAAGAGGAAGAAGAAACGGAACAACGTGTAGTTGCAGGGGATGTTATTCTTGCCCGGCAAGTGTTCGAACGCGGGTACAAGGATCTTAAAGGCAAGGAGCTCAAGGCTGAGGTAAGTCCCGTCGGATGCACTCTTGGGTTGGGAATCGACCTCGGTGTTTGCAGCGAGTTGCGGTGCTCGAGGCTTGGAAATCGTTTGAGGAAGCCAACGGTACTGAGACAGATGTGGCGAAAGTGCAAAGCATGATGCCAATAGTCGGCAGAAAGCAACACGTCGACAAGGAGACAGGTCAGGTTGTGGAAGGTGAGCTTGTTTCATTCTGCACTTGAACTCGTGTATGAACCGTGTGCTAGACTGGGAACTTGTATTTGCGGACGACGAGCGGGAAGTCAACCCAGCGTCCTTCAAGTTCTTGCAGATGGCCCATGCGTGGAAGAACGCTCAGGGGAAGAAGGGTGGAGGCTCCACTACACTATCTGGCTTTGTTGCTGCCACCCAAGTGGAGAGCCCTGACCGTCAGCAAAGTTCCTCGAGATCTCAAGATGTGGTGATGCGCGGGCGGGAGGATGAGGGACGTAGTGATGTCGCCAGCTCGGATGGCGAATGATGTAATCTGCGGACGAACATCATCGATGGACTTTGCTTGAACTTCTTCCGAGAAGTTCGACGGTCCCATATCATTTATGTACTTGGCTGCTTCAGTACTTACAGACACCAATGCGACCCAACAAATTGACCGAGCCGCGGGACTTACCATACTACCACGGACACCACGGACATGCACTGCTCGCAGCGCGGGCGACCTTTCCCGGGCTCATCAGCGAGCGGTTTAAATTAGTTTGTGTCTGTGTCGGGTCCATTCTCATCGTCATGATGGCTGCCTCCCCTGCAACCCACAACTTTGAAGACTCTAAATTGCTCTGGGCTCCTATGCACCCTGGCCACGCAATTTGCGAACGGCTGAGGAGAGACATCAACATGAAGAGAGGATTGAAGCTAAGTGCGTCTATTCTAGTTCCCAGTCCTTGTCATCCGGGCTGAAGCCGTATTCAACAAGAGGACTACAATGATCTCCATACGTACTCGGTGTCCACTTTCGACTTCTGGCTAGACTTATGGCATTTCATGGGTATCGTATCTTCCGTTCCACCGCGGCCAGACCAAGTGAGACGTCTTCAAGCTGGAGTAACCTAAACATCCTGACTCGCTTTATCAAAGATAATCGTACCTGGCGCTATCCCCGAACGTCCTTCTTGGTTCCCTGGCACACGTCTCAACTATGCGGAGAACCTGCTCTGGAAGGATGATTCCGCCATCGCTATTACAGCTGCTTATGAGTATGATCTTATCCCCACCGCAGCCGGCAGGGCACAATTCAGTGGTGTCAAGCAGTATACTTTCCACGAGCTAAGGGAATCTGTACGCGTCATGGCTGCTTGCATGAAGAGGGCCGGAGTCTGTGTTGGCGACAGGGTTGCCGGTACGTCTAACTGACTGTTATTCAGAATAATAACAATTTGGGCTTCTGCTATGGTTGGCAGCTATTATAACGAACTCATTTACCGGGGTGGTGATTGCTCTGGCTACGGCCTCCATCGGTGCTATATTCTCCCCCACGGCAACGGATATGGGTACCTCCGGGATCCTTGACAGGTATCGCCAAATTCGTCCAAAGATTCTTTTCGCTTCCACAGAGACCGTGTATGCTGGAAAGACTATCAACATCACCAATAAGATTGCAGATGTAGAGAGTGACTTGAGGGTAGGCGGATACGGGCTGGAAAAAGCTGTCGTTTTGAGAAGCGAGAAGACTGGGGACGTGGTGCAAGTCCCTAACTGGTGGGTTCTACGTTCCTAGCAGGTGAATGATTTTATTAATACCTAAACTGTTATTTTACACGAATAGTCTCACTATTGATGCATTCATGACCCTGCCGTCTACGGCCGAGGGTTGCCCTTTGACGTTTGAACAGCTTCCCTTTGATCACCCTTTATACATACTGTACTCCTCAGGAACTAGTGGACCGCCAAAATGTATTGTGCATGCTGCTGGGGTGAGTCTACATTTTACTGATATCTACTTTGTGTTCAGAAGACATGTTTCCTAGGGTGCGCTCATGAACAGCAAGAAGGACTGCCACATTGCCTTTGGGATGTTACCAACTGATGTATACTTCCAATATACCACAGTAAGTAGACAACTTCGTTTCGACTTGTGATCTCATCCGAGACACAGACTGCATGGATGATGTGGCCATACATGCTTTCTGGCCTTGCTTGTGGATCGCACATCGTATTGTACGAGGGATCTCCGTTTTACCCTGAAGTGAGGGAATACCTGAGGTTCATTGATTGGACGGGGTAAGATATCTCCGCGAGTCTATGTGAATATGCTCATCTTGACCGTATGACATAGAGCGACGGTCCTTGGGACCTCGCCACGATTCCTTTCAGAACTGCAAGCGCGCAACGTTGACCCGCTCTCCATCGCTTCCCCGTCTGCACCTTTCTCTGGTCTCCGTGAAATAACAGTGACAGGCTCAGTATTGACAGCCCAGCTCATGACCTGGACTCACAAAGCGTTTGGCGGGAATTTGCATATTGGTAGTTCGAGTGGGGGTACCGACGTGTTCTGTGCTTGTCAGTCTCATCTCTGCTCTCGTCGAGATCGACACTAATCCCAATGGACAACATAGTCGTGACAGCCGTGCCATCATTCCCACTCTATGCCGGCGGTGAGTCCGTTCTCATATGGGATCTATCTCTGATGATTCCTGGAAACAGAACTTCAGGGCCCATCTCTTGGCATGGCCGTCTCTGTCTATTCCCCGTCTGGTCAAGCTATTCCCGCTGATGCTTGCACTCCTGGAGAGCTCGTTATTACTCGTCCGCATCCCTCAGTTCCTTTACACTTTCTGAACGATACTCCCAACCATGATAAATACCTCTCGGCCTACTTCCGCACATTCCCATCTAGTCATGACGGCAGTCCAGTGTGGCGGCAAGGCGATTTTGTTGTTCGTAACCCTACCACTGGCGGGTTCGTCTTTTTAGGACGAAGCGATGGAGTTCTTAATCCCAGCGGCATCCGGTTTGGAAGCGCAGAAATTTACAAGCTTGTTGACAGCAAGACTGCGGGACTGGAAGCCATCAAGGACTCGTTGTGCGTAGGACAGCGGAGAGAAGGTGAAGACGACGAAAGAGTGCTCCTGTTTTTGAAAATGAAGGAGGGCTACGAAGGAAAGCTCGGGAAGGAGCTGAGAGGGAGGATCCGCTGTGTGATCCGGGAAGGTTTGAGCAGGAGGCACGAACCCGCGGGGATATTCGAAGTGGAAGATATACCTGTCGGTAACTGTATTTTCTGGTCAGTACAACGGAACTGACGTTCCTTCCGATAGTACACTGTGAACGGCAAGAAAATTGAGATTGCAGTGAAACAAATTATTTCAGGCAAAGACGTCGTCCCAAGCGGGACAGTGGCCAACCCAGAATCCTTTAAGCTATACTACAAGTACAGAGATTTCGAGAACGTCATGAAAGCGGAGGAAGGAACCGACGTAGGGTTCAGGTGGGAAACCAAGGCAAAGTTATGAATAACTGTACCTCCCGTTCGTTGAGGTTTTGAGCTACATATCTGAAATTCGTGTATTCCGGTTTTTCCTTCATCCATCGAGTCCATCTCCGATTGTACGTATGACAACGTCAACTGCAAGTTGTTAGACCATCCAACAAGGACAAAACCTATGATTCTCCCGCATGTGGTAGAGGTTGGAGTCGCCGTGACCAGCTGGCAGTCCACTGAACCCCCGATAGCCTACTCGACACTTGACGTACTACTTGGCGATGCACGGCCAAGATTCGTACTTAATGAAGTAGCAGCGCGGCCGCGTGCCGATATCTGTTGTATCAATACATAAACACCTTAGGAGTCACGGTCAACGGGCTGTCATGCACTACGTCAAGATGTGCGTTTCCGACTCATCTCGAGGAGCTA
>JBBPSZ010000357.1:0-12366 GCA_038093835.1 Strobilomyces confusus
TCAGAGTGTACTGTTTGTGTGTAGGCCAAGGCCAGGATCTCAGAAATAAGCCTGGCGAAAATGCTACGATGTGCGAGTTTTCCTCTCCCTGGACCCCCGCGGAACAGGACGCATTTTTCCGCGCGGTGTCGGTGCACTCTCGGTGGCGACCGGATCTCATCGCTGCTTGCGTCCCGACGAAGAGCGAGTGGGAGGTGTGGATGTACTTGGAGGCGCTGGAGGAGGGCGTCGCGGCGCTAGCTGCGCAGGAGGGCGATGACGAAGACGAGGAGGAGGACGCGGAGATGGAGGACGCTCGGGAGGTGGAGATGGGCGACGAGTCTGGTTCTGCGCGTTCTCACTCGGGCTCTGATGCGGACTCGGACGAAGTTGAAGAGGACGAGCACGGGTGTGAACCTGCGCTCGAGGTCAGTCAAGCGTGGATCGACGCCGAGGAGCGCATGGCTGCCTGGATCATCGAACGGGAACATCTCGCGTTCCTCGGGGGCGACAAGCCAGCGAAGCGAAAGCGAGAACAGCCCCACAAGGCGCGAGAAGGGACAGTATCTAATGAAGACCTCCCTCTCGCCGCTGCCTCTTCTGAACGCGAACCCTCTCGGAATCCTTCCATGACACCCAGCGGAAGACGCGAGGCGTTGATGGCCCGTCTAGAGGACCCTCATTTGCAAGTTTTAGATAGCATCTTACGGGAGAGCGAAGCGACCGTGGACAGGAGCAAGAGTCGGGAAGGCTCGGTCGCTGCGGCCCCGAAGGAGCGTGGAGACGACGGAGCGCCCCGTGCTGGTTGTGTGGACCTATCAGATCGGATCACTGGGCCGCCGGGAACGCGCGACGTCCCCGAGTCTCCATCGAGCGTGGTGATCGACCCGCCATCGCTGGCCTTATCTGGAGGCGCCGATCCCACTCCCACGCAACGTCATTCGGGCGGGGATTCGAGTCAAAGTGTCGATGATCAAGGCCTCTCCTCGTTGCCCGATGCCACCTCTCAGCCTACGTCACTGGAGGGTCCCCAGCCTGGCACGAGCAACATAGTTGTGTTTCAACAAGACCCCAATACGAACGCTGAACTGGAGCGATCGATCATGTCCCCCCGTTCGCGGCGTCGCCTCCAGAAGCGACTGTACATGCGTCGAAAGAGAGCGTTGCTTCGTGGGGACGGCGCAGTGGCGGAAGACACAGGGATAGAGAAGCTCAGGCCTGGCAAGAAAGCGAAATCGGATCGGAGTGGGGCCTCGGTGGCTTCGACGCCGGTGCCGTGTTCCGAGGGACCTTCTGACGCGGAAGCTGAACTACCGGAGAATGTGCCCAAGAAGAAGAAGCCAGGCTTGACGTTGCCGTACAAACTGAAGGCCAACTTTGCCGAGATGGGCGTCGATGCAGCGTATATTCGCGGACAAGGCATGGACCTGCTGAACCTCGGCGCGTTGGGAAGGTTGATGGGGTGGGTATCCCTGAGCTAGGTTCGTTCTCGGGATTAATGGCGCTTAGGTTATACGCTTGCCTCCAGCACAACAAGGACGAGGCAGACGGGCCGGCGGTAGAGTCGATTGACGCCCAACTCATTCGTCACCTGCAAGCTTCGACGGTGTCGTTTGTGACGGACGTGATGCACAAGGCTATCGTGCGGAGGGAGCGAGAAATAAGGCTCAAAGAGCGAAGCCGAGCATGGCGGCATGGTGATCAGGTCCGTGCTTCCGTGACAATCTGGGGATGCATTGCGACTCTCATTATATATAGCTCACGATCGCCGCCGTCGAACACGCCGTGGCGGCGATGGGTGCACGTCATCAGAGCCATAAAGCGTATTTTAAGGGGATAGAAGCGACCCATGGCGTCGCTGCGGAGGCCTGTTCCGCCCCTGGAAATGCCACCGAGCCGAACACCAGAGAGGCATCCGTTGATCCCGACGTCGGAGCGGGGGATTCTGCCGGGTTTCCTACGCTGTCGTCGCATCGGGACGTGTGCACGCCGCTGGTCTGTCCGCCCGCGGCGTGGCGAACGAGTCCGCTCAGCTGTCTGACGCGGACGTACGAGCGGGAGGCGACTCGAACGCGGCGCGGGACAAGCGTGGAGGCGGAGTCGGAGGAGATCGAGTCGGAGGGGACGGACGAGGTGGAGGCGGAGCTGGCTTCGGAGGAGGCGCGGGACGGGCGGGACATGGCGCGTTCGGCTGCGGAGGAGGGGACGCTGTGGGGTCTTGTTAATTATGTAATATAAAATCCAGGGTCCGTGCGTGGACTGAGTGAATGACAAGGTGGTTATCTGACAAATTCGGGTTGGTTTTTTTCGCATTCTCACTTGACGAGTCTTGGTTGCTTGACGAGCGTCATCCGCGCCCCTCCTCGTCGTCTCTCCCTTGTTTTCGACGTGAGTCGTCCCAGCCCCTCCGACGCCGCGTACGCTGACCATCACCAGGGCGCAGGCTCTGATCTCGTCAATCTTGGTCGTGTCCTTAACCCTTTACCAACCTTTTACCTCTATCTATAAGCACAGCACAGTCTTCTCTCCCTCTAGTCCCCCTCTGTCCGCTTTTTGTGCGTGTTTTTTCTTCTTCGTCCCCCACACACTCGTTTGTCTCCTCTCGAGAAGTGTCCTAAAAGTCTGCTGAAAAATCGCACTTTTAACACTTCTTTCCCCCTTCGCGTTGCATATCTTCCCAGTCCACATCCCACACGCTCCCTACCTATCTCCTCTGCTTCCGAGGTCATTCTTTCTCTAACTTTACTCCTTCTCTGTTTCATTATCGTTCCTCGAACCTTCTTTCAACGACTTTCCGCCGTTGCCAATTCCGTCTCTCCATTTCCTTTACCTGCAATCGGATCCCTCTTTACCCGCCGAACCCACAATGGACGACTCCCAGACTGCCTTTGCGACTCACTACCCTTACAACTTCGACCTCGACATGATGAAGGTCAGCCTCGTCCCTTGCGTCTTGTCGCGCCTCTCACCATGACTTTCACCAGAGGTCCATAGATTCCGTCGGTGGCCCTGATGCCAAAAAAGCCCGTTGGTCTCCTAGTTCGTTTAACGGCACGTCCCCCTCCAATGGACTCACCGCACCGGCCAATTCCGGTACCAGCGCTTCTAGCCGCGACGCCTTCGCCAACTACGGATATGGCCCCCAGGCTTCGATCTCGCAATCGTTCCAGCCTAGTTCTTCTCCCGCCTTTACACCAAACGCACTGTATTCTACGCCTGCCCTCAGTATTAACACCGCCGTCAACGGTCAAGGGATGCAAATGGGCGCACAGATGAGCCCTCACACCGGCGCGGGATTCGCCCAGCAACAGCAACAGGCGGGACAGCATATGCCAGCCAACGGAGGGAGCCCTTATAGCGCTGGGGCCTTTGGTTATGGCATGCTTGGCATGGGTCTTCCTAGCGTGGGCATGTTGGGTGGGTTCCCGTATTCGAGCCAGTCGGGCAGCTATGGCCAGGTGCGTGTCCATGTCTGAGATCGTCCGTGGACGAATGATCGGTATCTGATGCTTACTTTCGCTCAGAACTTTTCACCGCAACCACGTCTGCCTTCGTTGAACGTCAACATTCCGCCCACGCCTGGAGCTTACTCCCCCGCGGCACTTTCCGCCGTCATGTCAGGCGTTCCTAATGCGACCGCACGTACCGTCTACATCGGCAATTTGCCCGCAACTGCATCCGTCGACGAGCTCCTCAACCTTGTTCACTTCGGACCTCTCGAATCTATCCGTGTACTCCCGGAGAAATCATGTGTATTCCTCTCTTTCCTCGACGGTCAGACGGCCGCCTCGTTCCATGCCGATGCGACGATTAAGAAGCTGTCTTTACATGGTCAAGAGCTCAAGATCGGGTGGGGAAAACCCTCTCCCGTCCCGGCTCAAGTGCAGCTTGCTATTCAACAGAGTAACGCGAGCAGAAACGTCTATTTAGGTGGACTTGATGAAGGGATGACGGAGGAGATGTTGAGGGATGAGCTTAGTCGATTTGGTCTGATTGACCAGGTCAAGATCGTGAGGGACAAGAACATCGGATTTGTACACTTTTTGAGCATCTCGGTGGCCACTAAGGTGCGTGCTGCGTATATGCGTAACTTTGCTGTTGGTTTGGCTGATTCCGTGTTTTCAGGTGGTCAACACGCTGCCCACGGAACCGGCCTGGGCGGGTAAACGCGTCAATTACGGCAAAGACAGATGCGCCTACATCCCCAAGTCGCAGCAGGCTGCTGCCCAAGCTGCTCAGGCTGCGGCTGCGCAGTCCCTCGTTCACTCCGCCGCCCTTTCGCCTCACTCGGCTGCGCCTTTCGCGGCGAACCCATTTGGCGCTCCATTCTCCCCGTACGCAGCATTCTCACCGGACGCCATGGGCTTGGCTGCGGGCGGAATGCAAGGGCTTAATAGGACGGTCTACTTGGGGAACATCCACCCGGAGACGACCACGGAGGACCTGTGTAATGCCGTCAGGGGTGGAGTGTTGCAAAGTGTGCGGTACATGCAGGACAAGCATATTGCGGTTGGTGACTTTCCATGTGACTTTCTGATGATATCTTTACGCACGTATCCAGTTCGTTACATTTGTCGATCCAGCTGCCGCTTTCACGTTCTTCCAGGTGTCCTCATTCCAGGGCCTGACTCTCAACAACCGTCGTCTCAAGATTGGCTGGGGAAAGAACTCCGGTCCTCTCCAACCTTCTCTCGCACTGGCGGTGCACTCCGGCGCTACCCGAAACGTGTACATTGGTAACATCGAGGACTTTGAGCTATTTAGCGAAGAGAAGCTCAAGAGAGACTTTGGGGAGTATGGCGACATCGAACTCGTCAACTTCCTTAAGGAGAAGTACGTTCCTATACCCGGCCTCCGTTTCTGCCACCTGGTCACTGAAGACCACACCCATGTTCTACAGGAACTGCGCATTCGTCAATTTCACCAACATCTCCAATGCCATCAAAGCCATTGACGGTGTGAAGATCAAGCCTGACTATGCCAACTTACGCATTGCACATGGGAAAGATCGGTGTGCTAATCCGCCACGGTCAGGACCACAGGGCGGCGGGAGGCGTACGGCCAGCGGAAACACCGCGAGTGGTACAGGTTCGGGTGCCAATGAGGTTGGAGAGAGCGTGGAGGAAGATGTCGTCGGCGTCGTTGACGGCATTGGTGAAGAGAGCGGTGTTGCTGGCCCAGGTCCTGAAATCCCTGAAATGCGCGTTGAAGCCGAACATGAAGCCATTAACGGAGCGAACTAATTCATTGGCACGAAGTTGCACGGACAATATTTGCATCCCTCCTTGATACCCATCTCTCATATGCGTCGCCCTTGGTCTCCTGTCTCCTCCCTCTCCGATCACAAAACCACCGAAAGCTTGTAAAGACGTCTAACCAAATCAAGTGGATGAGATCGATTTGGCTCCGGATTTCTGTCTCCGTCGAATACGAATATCGCCTGTGTGCTCGGATATCAAACTCAACTGTGCACCCTCCCCTGCTAGTCCTGAAATGGCGTAGGTGGAGTTGGTGAGTGCGCTGAGGTGTTCGGGAGACATGAAATACCATTGGGCTATTGGTTGACTCTTTCATTATTCACTTGGCTTTCGCGACCGTCTATACTTACGTTCGTACCTTCCGTTACCTTATTCACTTTTTTCGTTGCTTTTCGTCTGTTGTCATTTTTCTGTTTATCGATTCGGCTTCTGCTTGACATACCATTTCGCGATTTGTAGCAAGTGTGTCCCGCTGGCGTATCCCGCATCCCCACGTTCGCTTGAGCCCGTACTTATGCCTCGCTGTCGCGACTATGGGCCTTGGCTTTGTTCTTGACGCTGTCCTCACCCTTTGGACCCCTTGGCAGTATACGTTACCCACCCGCAATCGAGCCGCAATCAGTACATATACGTACCTCTCAATGAATCCGGATCGCTTCCTCGCCCCCCTTGAGACCGCCAACAGAGCCGGCTGAGTAAGCAACATACGCCATTCAATATTTGACTCCGCCATTTCGACCATTTAGCTAGGCGTGCGCGTGCGGACGCAGCCCTGAAGCGCGCCATGTTTGGTTGCACGGGCCTCGGATTCTCGTTACGTATGGAGGAAACCCGCATGCTGAAAAATGATGACGATCCTCCAAATTGATTGGTGGGCTGTACCTCAGCCTGCCATCGCTCTGGCGCAACAGCCTGCCGCTTATGGGCCCCAGGGTCTTCCCTGCCACCCTGGATTTGGTACGACCGACGGTTATTTAAGAAGAAGTCCTGCAGGGGCTATATAGGCGCGTATATTTTACTTTCACAGGTTTAGCCCTCCCCATTTGCACGCTTGACCTCTCTCGAACCCCTCTTTCAGCGTGCCCTCCCCCAGACTTGAGTTAACGAGTCTGTCCTTGTCGTTCTTTTTAATTATTGTTCTTTCCTTTGACTGCAAATGGACTTTGACAAGACGAGCTTTTCGGTAGACTGGTTCACGCCTGGAGACAAGTATGGTCCTAAGCGTCTCTCGTTTCCGAAATCTGCATGCATAAGCATAGACGACCTTGTTTCTGACTCGCCGGTGAGTTTGGCTCGACGGTCTTGTGCGAGGTCTTGTCGCGCTGACATGTCTCACCTAGCTGAGCTTTTGTTTCACTCCTCCTGACGAGGCCATTCCCAGGCCACGCACCCACTCTATTGTTGATACGCCTTTTGAGAGGGCGTGCGGCTGGCCCAACAGCGCTCCTCGGTCGCCCACGATACCCTCTCCTCGCGAAGCATACCCGATGTACAAACAGGCCCCCAAAAACTGCGAAGAGGGCGCGACGGACTGGGAGGGATTGTCGAGCCCAGGTCTCCAATCGATCGCGGACGCGTGCGCGTCGTGCGGCGTGGACTTGGACGCTTCTTGCCTGGACGCGGTGGACGAACAGCTCCTCCTTTCCCCCGTGGAGTGTTTCATCGAGCTCTGTTGGGCGTCTGCCGTCCAGGATGACGTGAGCGCGCCGGTTATGCGCAGAAGCACGCGATCGCGGGCGCGTTCGTTCAAGGCGGACCGCGCGGGGTCCTGTCTCCCTGGCGTCGCGAGGGACTATCCTGGCAGCTTCGAGCGAACGCGGCCTTTGGCCGCCAAGATCGCGTTGCCGCTGGGTCCGGTACGTGTCCCCGCGTTCGCAAGCGCTGTCGACCCGTGGAGCTGACGTCTCGCGCAGCACCCGCGCCAGGTCTCGTCATCGCCGTCTTCCGACTCCCACGACACGTCGGTCACGTATCAAGAGAAGCCGCTCGCGTACGTGGTGTACGCTGATCCTGGAGGACGTCTCTGTGCCGCTCAAGATACGCCGAGCTCCCGGCGGTGGAAGAAGAAGCGAGATTGGACTCTCACGCCGTCGGTCGAGACGTTGGCGCGGCCCCAGCCGCCGCCGGCGACGACGCCGCGACTCAAGACGTCCAAGTCGAGCCATACGCTCCGCGTTTTGACGGACGCCTGCGCGACGTTTGCGCGGCCGGGCAAGAGGTCGCCTCTGGTCGTCCCCTGATTAAATCAGGGCGGCGCACCGTGTCGGAATTTTTTTTTCTTTTTTGGTCTTCTACCGTACTCGTTCTTTCCCTCTAACGCTCTGGACGCTGTCGTTGTACGCTCGTCGTCGTAATCCCGCAGGAGGTACATGCTCGTACGTACGATCCCTAGCCCCCTCTTTCTTGTCTCTTTCTCTTTCGTTTCGCCTCGCCTCGCGTGTCCGTATTTATAGAAGGTGGGAGGTACGGTACTAGGTTAGCCTCGCATAGTCTTGCAGTAGTAGCCACGTCTCGTCTCACGAACACGAGCACGTCACGGACACGACTCGAGGGAGACGTACCGGCGGCCGACGGGAACGCAACGGTCACGTCACGTCGCGATGTATCTAGCCGAGGTAGGCGAGGACGTACGCGACGGCCGCTGGGGAGAGACCGGGGAAACCCGGAACAGCAGGCCAGGTGGCCGCGAATCGATCCGAGGGTTGATCGGAACCTCGACGCAGACAATAAACGCCGGCGCGAGGCGGATTCACGGGATCACGATCGGGGAGAAAAGAACACCGGGGCGCGTCATCGACAACGAGGCCCGACGAGTATATCACGGGACTAAACTAGTGCGACACGTCACTCCTCTCCCGCCGTCTTGAGCAGGAACCTCGACTCGGTGTCCCGTTCCGCCCCCGCCCGCGCGATCGTGTCGTTCTTGTCGCACGGGAACAGGTTCTCCACCTGCCCCTCTTCGTCCTCCATCGCCACGATCAGGTACATCGTGGTCCTATCCGCGCGTCAGCCTCGGATCGCGCAAAGGGGAGGCCACACGCACCAACCGGGGTCGAGCCCGAACGACTTGCACGCGCCCGCGAGCACCTTGCTCACCTTGGTCGTGCTCTTGGTCGTGAACTTGGACTCTTGCTTGGTCGGCCGATGCGCCACCCGGATCATCAGTTTGTGGTGGTCGCCCGACTCGGCGGGGGCCTGCGACCGGTCGGGCTGAGACTCTGCTTGCGGCTTGAGATCCAGCTCCGCGTGGTCTCGCGACGCACGAGGTTGAGAATGGCTCGCCCTTCTCGCGTTCTCTCCGTCGCCTTTCTCCTGTTTGATCGGTCTCTCTGTGTGGATCGTTGGACGGGCGAGGCACAGGCGATGCAAGGGCCGATAACGCACCTGGCTCTTCGGCCGGTCGTTCCTCTGGCTCTAAACGATGGTCGCTCTTTCGTTCTGTCTTGATTCCTTTGTTTCGAGGGATGGCGTGAGCGTCCGGTGTGGACGACGGGATGACGACCCACTTTTCGATGGCGGTGAAGCGACGGGTGCCTCCTCGGCCGACATTCTGGGTTCACGTTCCGACTCGTCGCCCTCGCCCTCGTCTTCAGATAGAACATGACGCGGACGTCGCGGCTTTCGAGGGAAGACCGCACTGACTTCTTGGTCTCCAGGATCTTCGGGCTGATTCACAGGCGTAATGGGACGATCGTGGTTCCGTTCATGGTCAGATGGGACCTCTTCTTCTTCTTGGGCCACCTCCCTCGCCGACCCACCCGGCCTCTCGCCAAGAGGGCGCTCAGGTTCGTCCACGTTCGTAGGCTGCTTTTCCTTGGCACTCGCATCGTGCTCGTCTGCGACATCTGGTACCCTCGGCGGTTCCTCTTTGCGTGAATCCCCTACTTGAGCGATGAGCTCGCCGGATAAAGGATCGCCACCCACCTCGAGGCGCTCGACCCTCCTCAGCCTTCGCACCCGCGACCTCGACGGTGGCACAGCCGATGTAGGCGCTCAGATGTCCCCATGCGCTCTCCGTGATCCTCGCCGGAAGCCCGTTGCAGCGGTTGACGCACGCGGTCGATATGTGGACGTCGACGTCGCCGAGTGCAAACTCTCTTCGAGCGACGTCTCGGAGCGTCTGCGGAACCGGGTCGACGCGAACGTCACGGGGTCTCGGGAGGGGCGCGCACCTGCAAGTCGTTCGGCACGGCCGTCCACACGTGATCGTCGCCCCGGGTGAGGACCAGGAGGGGGATTTTGCGGGTCGGAGGCGTCGTCGTCCAGTCTACGCAGTTGTGGGCCATGTCGGGGTTAGTGTCGGACAAAGGGGCGTAAAATGAATCGCGCTGCACGTGTTCGGTCACGCCTGGACGGTCGTTCCAGGCGACGCGGCATCGAGTGCAGGTTCCCCACTCTTGAACGCGTTCCAACTCGCGTCCCGTCTCCGCGTTGCCAGTTTCAGTGAGCCGCCACGGGCTTCATCGCTCAGCTCACATGCTCTCTGACCTACTTGGACCCTCCAGGGTGATCCCTGTCCCGCGTCGTGCCTGTCTTGGTATTACTTTCGTCCAGGTCAAACGTGCGATTGCAATCACATGACGTGCGGATAGCGTCACGTCATGCTTCGATGTCCTCTTCCGTGTCCAGAGTCTCCCCCAGCACGTGTGGTTGCCAGCCCATACAACGTTCCTTGTCTAGCCCATCTCTGTCTCGGCCCTCTACAGGTTCTTTTCACCCCAGGACGATCCCTCACCACAGTGGCATACCTTCTCTTCGCCCGTGTCAGGGCGCTCCTCGATACGTACATAGGAGCTTCATGATGCCTATGTACCTCGATAGGGACGCGTTCCTTGACTGCTCCCACGATACGACGTCCCCTCTATCGGGAACGGCACCTCCAACCATCTCATCATGGAGCATCTTCACGTCGCGTGAAGCATGGCGATAACACGTTCCTGGGTGGTCTTAGCTAGTCGTTTTCTGTGGGAGCCGGACCCGGCCGTGCGGAGTTGGAAGATTCAATGGTCGAATGCTAACTTACCACCGCACCACCATGTCAGCATCTAAGGCCTCCGACCCGAGCGGGTTAGAACTCGATATGACCCTCACTCAGCTTCGGACGTTCCGTTCGACTCTTATCGTTGAAGATGTGCCCGAGTCCGACACCGCCGACTGACCCACTTGATGACCAGCCAGCATAATTAGCACGCTCCAATCACGCGGTCTGTACGCCACTTTTTAATACCTCGTTTGCAACCTCACTTCTCCTAGTGCCTCTCGTTTTCGGCTGCCAATGACAAATTTTGGAAAGGTTCGTCCGAAAGGGCATATTCTTCCTTCAATCAGACGTGAGCCAGGCAATTGCCACCTCTCGGACTGCTGGCCCTGACACACTATAATCATCTCTCCTATTTCATCAACTTCTTCGCGAATATAGTTTGTTCTCACACCCTTACACCTCGCGATGTTGTATGGCTAACAGCGGCCGCCGAAGGAAACGTCCGCTCGGACCTTGATCGACACCTTTTTCAGATCGACCTCCATGGTCATGGCTCCTCGGAAGGCGATTGGGATGCTGGAAGCAGGTTTCTGCTATCCTCCCGAGGCTGTCGCAGATGGACACCATCTCAGGGATAGTTGACTACACAATCGTTGTCGCGGATAAGTATGTGGCAAGTGTGTTTTTGTCTTGTTCTTGTGCCTCCGCGTCGTGTGATACGGTCCACACCTATATTCGCTTCTCCCTAGACATAACCCAGCGCTATGGCAATTCAATGATTGCGTTTCTCGCAACTGAGGCCGAAGCCGTGACATTTTGGATCATCTCCCTCAGGTTCTCCTCGACCTCGTTGCATGCGCAAGACATCTTGGGTATGTAAGATATTCTACCTCCATGCCGCTCACATTTTTGTGCGTAGGAAATCTCATATTCGTGGTGCTCTCACCAACGATTTCAAGTGGCATTTCGTCGTGCTGGATCCTGACGTCAGCGGTGATGGTGCGAAGTACTGACTCTCAGACCTGATGGAGTGGAGGTGGAAGACCAAGCCAGGCCCGGACCCGGACCGCCTTATCGAAGATACCTTTGAGGAGCCTCCCCTCATGGCTGGCATCCTTTCGTTGTGGGTGAGTATGTTTGCTGCTCCACGATCTTGTCTGGTTTCCACACGCTAATCGTCGATACGTAGCGGGTCTGGCACTGTTTCTCTCCCGGAAAAGGACGGCCACGAAGATGCGTCCCCCGTCTGCCCGTTCCATGCACACGATTCGCATGCCTCTGTCGAGAACGGTAACCCGACTACCTCATGAGCGTCGTCGCGTCGCACACGTTCGAAACACGTTCCCAGCTTCTCTCCCTACGCAACTCGCGTCGAACTATGGATGACGCATCGTTGGAGGGCAAGGGAGGTACTTAGGCATGACATGTTTCCGACGCGCTCGACCCCGACCTCGTTTGTATCACCGCCCGACGGACGCGGCTTTGTCAGGCTTGGCCAGTTGACGCTCAGATCAAGGAAATAAAATGGTGATAGTGGTTCACGAGCGTACATAATTACTATCTTAGCTTATGGCACTTGACGTATTTCCCCATGATTCGCTGTTTCGTTTGTGGTACGTACTGGGCATTGCGCTGCGTGTTTCGACTCCCTCAAGGTGAGTGTTATGTGAGCGAACGCGTTCCATCCGCGCTTTCTCGTGCGTTCGGTTTCAGGATGCTGAGGGCGCTCAGCGCCAATCGACCTCGAATCTTGATAAAGGCAAGGGAACTCGAGGTGAGGGAGCCAGGAACCATCATTCACTAGCATGCGTATCAACGACCAATAAAGTTTCTCGCCCACCACCGGCAGGTTCGCTCAGGACAGTGACTTGAGGTATGCTGGCACTTCGCGCTTCCATTCACACACCCACCCCAAGATATCTCATGCCTATCATGGGACATCGGCTCACCTCTCGTCGTCCGTGGGTCAGTTTGCAAAATCCTGAGAGGGTGTCCTATGATTCTCACCGAGTCTTACGTTCGGTGCGTTCGGGTCCACGACGTTGGTGTGAGACGGGTAGGGTCGACCCGTTCCCACTCCCTGCACAATGATCCATTCAGTGATTACGTAATGACTTATGAAGCTTTGCTTTGACCGCGATGTCGCTG
>JBBPSZ010000358.1:0-12363 GCA_038093835.1 Strobilomyces confusus
ATATGGTATCCATGATACACGCCGTCGCGCACGGCAGCATGGGGAACCACTGTATGGTTGGCGAGGAAATCAACAGCAAGCGCTACGCAAGGCAAGGAGCTCACACAACGGGGCGACAGGGCTAAATCGAAGTGTTTCCCGAAAAATGGCATCCACGAAGGGTAGCAAAGGCCGATCCTCCATCGCTGGCAATCTGTCCTTGCCGATCAAATCGTCAATTTGTGCCTGAGCTTTTTCTTGCGCGGCCGGGTTCAACATCATCATGAGAAAGAATGACATCAGGAGCGCGTGTGACTGTTTTGAAGAGATAGAGAATTGTGGGGCTTCGAAGTTATTTCAACGTGTTGACACGCACCGTCTCTGACCCAGCTACGAAAGGCAAGAAATTGAAGTTTGAGGATTCAATCAGAGTGCAAGGTACGCACCCAAAAAGGCGGTAGCAGCCGCTCCCTTGAGTTCGTTCATCACCAATTCATCTGGTCCAATTCCCTTGTTCGCTATACATTGCATGCCATCTTGTACCATGGAAGGAGCAATATTACCAGAGTCGCGCTACAGGAATATGAGATGAATGCACGAGGTGATGCATGTGGACTAGAACCATTCTTTGCAAAGAATCCTCAAATGTCATCTCGACATAACGTCTTGCAAGCTTTCTCGCAAGCGCCATCTCCTTTTTAAAGGACATACCTGGGAGGCATTCCGGGAGCTTCAATACTGTCCAGCAGATAAGTCTCGGAGTAAGAAGGGTATTCTGTGTACCCACACATCGGGAAGGCGGCGACGATGACCTCAATATCGATTCGCACCAAAGATATCGCAATCTCTTTCACCTTCGTCACAGTCTTGATGAGTTCGTCGTCTTCAGGTCTGGTGTCGTAGTCGTATGCGCTATTCAAAATAATGGAGGAAGTGCATCTTGGAGTAACATCAGTACACTTTATTGCTGATCTAGACTCAGGTACGTACTCAAAGACATGTTTATCAAGGTGCTCCGGACTGCAGAAAAGTTGCCTAAGCAACTGACATGCTCTCCGGTGTTGAAAAGGCACGAATCTTTGTACTGCGTTCGGGCGGAAGGTCTGGTGGAAAAATCGTCTGTGGAGTCGCCATCTGTCACCATAGGACAGAAGCAGGGAATTGAAATCAAGGCCACACCTGCGAAATAAGGCCCAGGAACTGTTAATTGTGATATAGCGTACTCACAGTTTGCTCGTAACAAAGTAAGGACGGTCCGAGTTGTTCGACGAACACTTGTCGAGTAAATCCCTAGCGATATTCTCCGAGTTGATGATGATGATGTCCTTGCCCAACATTCGAGAGTGGATGATATCGCCTGCCCTCCATGAGTTGGAAAACTATGCCAGCCTGCGCAACTCCCACCGTATGTTTTCGCCCACTCGTGGTAAGTTACCCAGGGCGCATTCATGTCAATTCCAATGACATTTCCGAGCCAGGGTAGGCCAGGAGGCCCTGGGGGCAACGGCAATGAGGGCCTTGTTTTGTAAAGATATCGCCTACCGATGTAAATTAGCGCCACGCACACGATAGCGACTGAGCAAGCGATAGTGTCAGTCATCTGAACGGGTGATGCCCATTCAATGGCGGTCGTTTCTTGCATTTTATGGAGATCGGCTTCTTTGGTCTGCTAGCAGTCATGTGGGAATGGAATGAGTGATATTACGAACTTCGGCCAAGTAAGCTTGAAATGGGTGTCTCCCGGGCCGATGGACAGAGGTAATGTTTCAATCGTTGCGTAACTCTTCGATAGCATCGGATCATTTTTTGTTTCAGTGCCACTGGGCATCACATAATGGACTAGAATAGCCGGATCAAGGCTTGAGCTGGAGGGTTGGAGATAAAATGTACGGCCGGCAAATACGATCACTTCGCAATGTAGCGTCGGAGTCAAAGTTCCCAAAGTATCCTGTCGAGCATTTCGAGTCTATACTTGGTGGAAATAGTCATGACAATGATGTCGCGGTGTCGCTGTGCGCCTACTCGTGGAATATAGCTGTAATAAAGCATCAAGTTCGATGCCGAGTCTTCTCCTTGAGCATGCCAGGCTGGGAAATGGATGCTTCAGCTACAACCGGTGATTGCCGAACCTTGTGACGTGGTCCTGATCACCCTTCAGGCCGTGCACCCTCTCACGATCAATTCGCGATCACCAATCAGAATATACCGTTATGATGGGGATCAGAAGTACTACAGCTTCACCAGAGATGAAGAACCGAGAAATGGAAGTCAGTTTTCGAAGCTCGAGTATCTCATCGTAACGTCAAATCACGTCGGTACCAGATCGACCTGTACCTCAGTCGTTGTAGAGCTCGCAGCCATCTGAGTAACCAAGGGGCATCATATACATTCGCATTCTTGAGGAGCGATACAAACTTTACAAGTCCTGCAACTGTCGAGCGTCCGAGGTCACAATACGCGCACGCAAGCGACCTACTAAGGGGTGCTCGCAGCAATCAACTCCTCCAGCTTCTCGGCATCCATCCCAGGCAGCCTAGGCACAATCCTGCATTCGAACGGAATCGGACTTCTGCGAACACAGGCTACGTCAGACGCTCTGAACAAATGAACTAGATCGAATACTGACATCGAGAGCCCGCCCGAAAACTTCGGCTCGATGGTGATCTCTTCTCCGTTCTCGTCCAGAGGTTTCAGTATCTTGAACATGGCCAGCACCTTGGCCATAGTAGACCATACGGACACGTCGGCGAAGTGTCTCCCGACGCAGATGCGTCGTCCAAATCCATAGGCGATGTGTTCGATGTCGTTAGGCTTTAGGGAACCGTCGTCGTCGAGGAATCGCTCAGGTAGAAATGCATTCGGATTGGAAAACCTGGACTCGTCGTGTGCCATCGACCTCATAAGACGTATCATCAATCACGCAAATATCTTGGGACGATCAGTGCACACTCACCAAAGGTTAGCTATGAGGAGACTACCTGTATGCGATCATCAATAGATGCTGCACGAGTCGAGTTGACCGCATTTTATTTACCCTTTGGAATGAGGTATTCGCCATACACACTGTCGTTCACAGCGGCATGCGGAACAGCTGGGTTGTCCAAGGATCATAAATAAGCGCCATCCAGCCCCGTCAAAGTGGAACTTACACAATGGAACGATGGGGCTGTACCTGAGTGTTTCTCGAAAAATAGCATCTATGACAGGCAACGATGGTCGGTCGTCCATCCCCGGTAACCTGTCCTTGCCGACCATAGCGTCAATTTGTACCTGTGCTCTCTCTTGTTCGGTCGGGTTTAACATCATCATGAGAAAAAACGTCATCAGGAGTGTGTGGGACTGTTTTCATGGAATACATCATTGATATAATACCTTGAGAAGTGTAAGCGCACCGTCTCCGACCCAGCTATGAAAGTAAATACAAGTGAGAGAGATGATGGTTTAATCATACACGGTACGCACCCAAGAAAGCGGTCGCAGCTGCTCCTTTGAGCTCTTCCATCAACACTTCATTCGAACCCGTTCCCTTCGCCTCTATGCTTTGCATGCCATCCTGTACCATCGATGGCGAAATACTACCTGAGTCACGCTACACGGAATGTCAAAAGGACGCATGAGATGACACGGGTGGACCTGAACCTCACCATTCTCCGTAAAGAACCCTCGAATGCGGTTTCGACATAATATCTCGTGAGTTTGCTCGCGTGGGCCATTTCCGTCTTAAAAGACATGCCCGGAAGCCATGCCGGGAGCTTCAATACTGGATGATAGAGAAGTTCCTGAACGAGAAGAAAGGTAGTCCACGTGCTCACGCATCGGGAAGGCGGCGACGATGATTGCGACCTCAGGTTTCACTACAGTAAGTGCGATTTCTTGTACCTTCGCCACAATCTTGATGAGTTCATCGTCATGGGACTGGGGGTCATAGTCATATGCGCTATTCAAAATGATGGAGGAAGTGTATCTCGGTGCGATGTCAGATCTCAATCATTACTGAGTTACTGAATCGAGCCTCAAAAACGTACTCGAAGACATGCTTATCGAGGCGTTCTGGCGTGCAGAACAGTCCTCGGAGGAACTGGCATGCTTTGCGGTGTTGAAAGGGTATGAATCTTTGCACCGCATTCGCACGAAAAGTTTGGTGGAAAAACCGCCTGTGGAGTCGCCATCTATCACCATAAGGTAAAAGTGCCGAATTGAAATCGAGTCCACACCTACACCGATAAGCCTCGAAGCACTTGAGTGCGAAATGGGACACGTACAGGTCATTTGTGATGAAGTAAGGACGGTCCGAATGGTTCGAAGAGCGTTGATCGAGTAGATCCTGGGCAATCTTCTCCGAATTGATGATAATGATATCCTTGCCCAATATCCGAGAATGAATCAGATCACCTGTACTGCTTGAGCGAAAAGGCAGACTCGATGCATGACTTTTACCGTATGTTTTTGCCCACTCGCGGTACGTGAGCCAAGGTGCGCTTGTGTCGATTCCGATCACATTCCCGATCCATGGTAAGCCAACAGGTCCAGGCGGCAGCGGGGAGACATGTTTCATAGTCCAGAGATAATGTCTACCGAGGTAGGTCGCAGCTGCACCTACAAAGGCAAACAAAATGCATGCAATGGCCGTAGTCATGCGATAAATGATGTGGCACGCCCACGGGAAGTAGACCCTCCGCTTTATGGAGGCTGTGAAGAGACCATTATCTTGTCCTGAAGTTCAAAATGTAAAGGATCGATTACGAACCTCTGAGTCCATGCTTCGCCGACGGGCGGACAGAGCTAATGTCTCAAACATTGCGTAACGGTCCTATAAGATGGCACAGGTCCGCAATATCACTTCAATGGACTCCAAATGGAGCTAGTTTGTCTCAGTACCACCGGCATTGACAGACGAGAATGACCAGCTTGAGTGTTGGTGCTGGGAAGCCTCGGAAGTCGGGACCATCCTAAGACAAACGCCCGGGCAGGCAAACATTGTGGTGGGCGGTGGAAAGAGCAGGGACACCCCGCGCTGGCACTACGCCAGGACCCCTGACACCTCATGATGTTGGTCCCAGTGTCACGTAAGAAATTGACGACTGCCACAGCAGCGCCGCGATGACCCTCATGCGGGCATATCCTCCAGAAATGATACCTCCAATTTAAACTCTTCACTTCAAGCGAATAGTCGCTCGGATTCGCTTGACAAGAAATCAGGCTCGCATTTTTGCTGCACACGTCCCTAGCAGCAGTCCCTGGCGAGGCTGCCATCTAGTATCTACTTTTCTGTCGTCCTAAGGCCAAAATGGGCACGGCAGTGGGCATTGAGCTGAGAGCGGCAGTGAGGGCCGCCGGAACAAGTGACAAAAGCGGCGTCTTCAGATGAGTTTGGCTTCATTCGAACGGGAGTGAGACGGTCGCATGACGATCGACCACACTGACGGCAGCCAGTCACAGGGCATCATAGACGACTCAGCAAGCCACGACGCCAGTGTTGAGTCGACGGCGAGCGCTCCGGGGAATCTGCTAGTCTGGTAACCAGACCGTCTACGTCTATCGACGGCTTGCCTCATAGTCTGGTTACCAGACTAGGAATCTGCACTGTCGAGAAACCTGCAGACGCCACTCACGACGTCATACACAGTCCAGGCGAGCCTACTGAGTTCCACGACAAACCCGATGGAGCGCGAAAGCGAGAGGGCGAAACGGGGACCAAGGCGGATTTGACGCTCGAGTTGGATGTGCAAAGATCTATAAACGATGTCAAAACTTGAAGCCGAAGGGAAGTACCTGGGATCGCCGCCAGCGAAAGGGGGTATCGGTTCGGGCGGCAGCACGAACAGCGGCGGTAGCAGCCGAAATGGCCAAGTCAGGGCGCGGGTGGAGTCGATGACGACGGCAGAGGCCCTGGGAAGCCTCACTTCCTACAACCTACCTAGAACAGCACGAACTTCCCCGCAGATGCCCGTCGACCCAGGCGGATATACCGAAGCCGAGCGAACCGGAGGCATCGTAAGCTGAAACTCAGACGTCATGGTGGGTGAATCGATGACATATTGTACTTAGCTACTTGCGCGTAGCTCAAGGTATATACCAAGGGAATCCAGGCGTTAGTCCCCTTAAATAATGGTTGCAGTCGGTAGATATACTGTACAGGTTGCTATACAAATCTCCTAAGAGTACTTGGCACCCGCAGACGTCCTTCGCTGGTCGTCCTACCAGTCGGTACCATGCACGATACACTCCTATAAAGTGCTCGCCGCAATAAGCTTCTCCAATCCGGCCGCGTCCAGCCCGGGGATCCTAGGTTCTATTCTGCATTTGAATGGAGTGGGGTGCCTGCGATTTACCGATTCCACCTCAAGTCAGAGATATCTAACGCAAAGCGGGCTTGCAAGTCACTCACACTGCGATCCCGTTCGTGAACTTTGGCTCCACTTTGATGTCGACGCCGTTCTCGTCCTTGGGAGGCAATACGGTGTACACGGTCAACACCTTCGTGAAGATGGACCACAAAGAGGCATCTGCAAAGTACCTCCCGACGCAGATCCGTCGACCGAACCCAAAAGCGATGCTATCGATATCAAAGGGCTTGAGAGAACCATCCTCGTTGAGGAAGCGTTCAGGGATGAACTTTTTGGCGTTGGGGAACCGCTCCTCATTGCGGGTCATCGACCTGCAGGCGAAGTCAGCTAGGAAAGATGGAAAACGCGAAGCGCTGACCAGACGTTTGCTAATACGACAGAACCTGACAGATGGGTCGGTCATCATCTCGGAGTTCTAGACATCGGGTCACGCACCCTTGGGGATGTGGTATCCCTCGTAGACATCATCTTCAACGGTAGCGTGAGGAAGCGCTGTGGTCGTTGGTTCAATCGGGACGAAAATGTATGGGCACGAGACTACACTCACAAAGCGGCATGATCGGGCTATACCTAAGCACTTCACGAATAACAGCATCTATGTACGGCAACAGAGGTCGATCTTCCGTTGTCGGGAGCCTGCCACGGCCGACCACCGAGTCAATTTGTGCCTGAGCCTTCTTCTGTACCTCTGGTGCGACCAACATCATGAGGACGAAGGATAAGATGACAGAGTTTGACTATCATTCACAGCGTCAGTGCTTGTTTGCAGGACAAATGTATGGAGTACCGTCTCCGAGGCAGCTGCACACGCCAATAAGTGAGGCGTATACGGAGGGAATGAGCGGCGTACCCAAGAAGCCAGTCGCTGCAGCTTCTTTGAGCCCTTTCATCCATGTTTCGTCACCAGATTCCGAGCCTTGCTCTTCGAGTTTCTGAAGTGCGTCATACATCAAGGATGGCGAAGGGCTACCGTTAACCTTGTGATAATAGTTATTTTCGCGTTCGCAAAATAGAACGTTCCAATTAATTACCAGCTTTTTTATCGAATACTTGAATGGTGTCTCGAGGTATTCCGTTGCACACTTCTTTGCAATTCCTAGTCTCTGTTTGAATGCCATGCCCGGAAACCAAGATGGCAACATCAACACTTACGGTATAATCAGCACTGACTTCGGAACGCAGCAAACAAAGAAGAGTCACTCACAGAAAGGGAATGCGCCTACAATAATCGCGATGTCGGGGCGTATGGCTGGCACAACTATTTCGAGGATCCTTGCGGCGATATCGACAAGATGATCTTTCCTGGACTTCGGGTCATAGTCATACACGCTGTTAAGCATGAGCGACGCAGTATACCTAAGCGCGATGACTTGGTTTTTGTCGTATGGGAGATCGGTCGAGACAAGACATACTCGAACACGTGGTCCTCCAATTTGTCTGGGGAATCCAGCAACTGTCGCAGGAGCTGACACCCTTTACCATGCTGTAATGGCAGGAATCTTGGAATAGCCTCCACCCGGTATGTTTGATGGAAAAAGCGCCTATGCAGACGCCACGTATCGCTATACCGCACGAAGGCCGAGTTGAAGCCCAGTCCAGACCTGGAACTATCCATAAAGTCCCGCAAATAGCGAGTGAAATGCAGACTGACAGTTCGTTGGTGATGAGGTATGGACGATCGGAGTAATTCCGAGAGCGATTGTCCAGCAAATCCTTAGCGACCGCTTCCGAATTGATGATGATGATGTCCCTCCCCAGGAGGCGGGTATAGACCAAGTCGCCTGTCGATGGTAGAAGGTACTATGAATGCCTCGCTCAATCTGACGGTGCTGCGGCGTACCATATTTTTTGGACCAGGCGGTGTACGTCAGCCAAGGGGCGTCCGCATCAATCCCGATAACGTTCCCAATCCACGGTAAACCAGGTGGACCTGGGGGAAGCGAACGAGCCTCGCGGCTCCAGAGGTATCTGCGCCCAACATCAAGGACGACGACGCAACCGAGGGCGACGGCGAGGACAGTAGGCCAAGTCGTCATCGACGTGACGGGACGGCGGCGTGAAGATCGCGGTGATATGGTCAACGTCCTTATACTCGGCTTTCTGTCCACACCACAAAGATGGGGTAAGTCGGAGGTGAATTCTCGATAGACGTGTCACCGTCCAAATATTGCGACCACATCCGACCCTATTTACGATCGACAGCGGCGCAAGGAAGCCAATCTGTCAAGTGGTCAAAACAGAACATTCCAAGCTAAATGCTTCACAACCTTTAGGTGGACTATGGTTCCCTGACGAGTTTCTCTGACCGTTCAAGTTGAAGTTGCACCGTGTCCCCACATGACATGGGCTCCCAACTTCGTCACCTTCAAGTACTGCTGTACTAGACTGCCACGACGCATGCGGGAAAAGTGCGAATGGAGTTACTGGTCAAACGAATCGGAGTTGAAGAAGTGGTTGCCAGTGGTAGTATTAGAGTCACTTTTGGAAGGTACGCCCGTACGAGGAATCCGAGCAACCGATATTGGGAGACAAATATCTCGGAGAACCGAGATCCAGTTGGTCAGTTTCCTTCTATATAGCACCTGAAACGCGTGACAAAACCACAACGGTATCATTCAGGGTACGGACGCTCACTGTTGCGAAACAGCGGAAAAGAAACATCGCCCGTACACGCCGCATCCGCAATTGGACAACAAGAATGACCTTCATATATAGGACCGGGTAGTCATCGTTTCTCCCTCTACATGCCAGGCGAATCAAGACGATTCAAACTGGCGGCATGTGTTGCCGAGCTTCGGCACCTTTCAAATTTTCAAACCCAGCTACCGCGCCACTGACAGGCAGCTTGTTGCGCCGCTGATCTGTGGCAAGTATTACCCATCAATACTAGGTAGACTCGGGCACCCTACTTTTGGAAACAACTTGGACGCGAAGTTCCAGTCGTTGGCTTGGAACAGCTCGCAGTGCGCATGTCGGCTGTTCAGTACATACCATGTTCCTTTGTTGCGACCGGGACCTCCAACACCGAGTCCCGACAGATCTATCAAAAATGCAGATACCAACGAGAACCCATGAGCTTGTGATGAAAAGCATCTATGGCGAGTAACAAGAGTAAGCAGATTCGATAACCTCCGCTCCTACAAAAATATTTTGAGTTTGTGTGACCCACCGCGAATGAGCAACAGAACGGCGCGTCACTGCGTGTTGGGACGGAAGGACATGTAAACCGGAAAGTTCCGAATCAAACCTTGGCTGGCCTCTGGGCGTCTACTCCGTCCAGAATGCCAGATCAGCTTCTCTAAGTAGATCCAGTCTTCCACTACCAGTGTGGCAGTTGGTCAGCATGAAGTCTTCACATCAAGGGCGACCAACAGCTTGGCCTGCCGACCAAATCTGTTTTTTTTTTCGGTGTCGTACTCACGACTCTACTCTTTTGATGCGACTAAGTCTTCGTAGCGTTTGAAACATCGACTCATAATACTGGTACGCCCGTTATCCCGACTCACCCGACAATCAAAAATGCACCCCAAGGACGAGGAATCAGATTGCCAATCGGAAGATAAGGACGAGCAAAGATCGAGACGCTGTGTCGGATCACTTTCCCAGTACCCTCGTCTTCTCCTCGCCGACCTCGACTTTCTCACAGGCGAGCGCATGCCACGACCGTCCGATTACCCACCTTCCGTACGCGTCGACTTCGAGCGCCGGTTCATCAATGCATCACCCCTTCCAAGGTCGTCGTTTTCTCAACTACCTCCGCCTCGGCGAGGGTCGCAGACGGTGTCTCACAGCAAGAGCCAACGAGGTTGACGCGACGGGTTCAGACTTTATACATCGACGTGTGGAGCGACACGGCCCTGCACGCTGTACACCGCACGAGCACGCTGGGTCGTCTATCCAGAGAGGATTGACAGCACATCTATAACACGTCCGTAAACATGACAGGCCTGCACCTCGGCGCCATCATCTAGACCACGGGTTGAGGACGAGACCAAGGAGACCGGATTTTTCTCGGCGTCGTTGAATCCTTCATTCGTCGCGTTGAGCTTCCTTGACGTCGACTTCAAGTCTAATCTTGAAGTCACATCATCATCGCTGTCATCTAGGGATCGTCGTCGTGCACGGTAAGTACATCATCCTTCAGTCTGTCGTGGATTGAACAGCAACGTAGAAGCAGGTGAATTTTCAGTCGGGCACGACCCTAACCATCGTCTTTTCCTCTGCTGTCGCGCATTGGATTTAATCTATCGTGTATGCGTATTGTTAACCTCATTTAGTAGATTGATATCATCGTCTGGCATCCATTGCGCCTGGGAACTTGTTTTACGATCAGCACCCTAGAGCCTCGTGACCACAAATCCTCGGCGAGTGGAAAATGGAGAGTGGAAAACCTTCCGGGGAACCCACCATGAAGCATGTTCAAGAGCCAGCTCGTCAGCAGTAAGAAGGTGGGGGTGCGAGCGGGCGGTGCTCGGTTCTCGTTTTTGTTCTTAAATCAACAGGGTTGAATCGAAACAAAGAACGAGCGCGTTGAAGCGACTGCCGATTCATTTCTATCCCATGACGATCGGGATCGCGCGAAAATGTATTCGTTTCGTTGGCTTCTGCCGAGTCTAGAGTTTGATGGGCGCCTGCGTTCGCCACCCAAGGAACTTGCGTTGTCATCGGATCATTGGGCGTCCCGAAAAGCGCGTAATCATCTGAAAAGAGGTATGCGCGCGCCGCAGCTACGTCCACGACCTATCATCGACGTTGCTACCATAATGTGCTCGAACGTGTCTGCATTAGGAAGTCGTACAGTGGCTGCTTCACGTGAATAGATGACCCATGCAAAGAGTGAGGCGAACACCCTAAACGTGCTCGTAGCCGGAACCAACACCTCACACTGAGATGGTCTTCTCCGTCCATGTGCCTGCGCTGCACAATACGAAATATCTACCTGTATGGCAAGCGAAATACAGGAGTAAGAATGTGAGTCACGAGTGAGAGTAAGACTTGTCATGTCTAGTTCTCCTGTGGCGACAATTCGGCCACATTAATGTCTGCATGAGGCTAATGCTGGCATGGGTAGCTTGAATCTGGACCGACGTCCCCAGGGCGAAACTCGAGCTGACATGGGCCATGGCGAAATCCTTATGCGCCGACGACCAACGCTCAACAGTCCTCACCCAACAAGGAGCTCCCTCGGGGACACGAGCCGCCAGGTCCTGTCGTCCCGATCGAGGAGTGAATGCGAGGTCTATCGACGTGGTGAGACACAGGCAGCACAGCGCGGCCCCCACAGAAGAAGAAAGGCTCCGATGCCGCCGTGCGTAAAGCAATTGCGGCACAGGAGAAACAAGGCTCGCGTGCGGTCATAGACCAGGGACGCGACCCGAATAAGGACGTGCGCAGCAGGGCGCTGGCGCACTGGCGCACGGCGTAATGCCGGCAGACCCCTGGGGCTTGGATGGCGGGGTCGACTCCAAGCCTAGGTGGCGGAGTTATTGAGGGTAGCATGAAGCCGGCAAACTCCTCGAGCCAGAGTGGCAGAGTCATTGAGTGCGGCAGGGCGCCGGCAAAGGTGCGTGGCATGATGCCAGCAGACTCCTTGAGCCTGGGCGGCAGAGTCCTCACAAGGCGTGATGCCAGCGGATGCGTGCACGGCAAGACACCGGCACGGAAATAGCGGTGTGCGTTGAGATGTCGAACGTCCATCAACGCGCACTGCGAGGGACTAGTAAGCGTGCGGCAGGGCGCCGGCACGTGAATAGCGGTGTGCATCGAGACGTCATACGGCGCACCGCAGGGGAGCCAGTGAGTGTGCCCATTGGCGAGTAGTGGCGTCGAGTGGTTGAGTGAAAACCGGGACGCACTTTAAACATCAGTGCTGAGGCACATTGACGAGGAAGAGCCTGCTGGCAAATTGGTGGGCCAGCAAGCTTGCGTCGGGATTGGACCAGAGGACGCGAGGCACAAAAAGTTGTCGGAACGTTTATTTTTTTTCCCGGTGCCTTCAGAGAGCCAGAGAGCCGGCGAGAAAAACGGCAGCGTCGAC
>JBBPSZ010000359.1:0-12361 GCA_038093835.1 Strobilomyces confusus
ATATACCTCCTTGGTCGCGAGTAACTTCTTGAGCATGCTCGGGAAGGGCAGCCAAGGAAGCAGAACGGTCGTCGGGGTTGTCCCACTGTCAAGGATATCGTACAAGTTCTTGAGCCGTGCAACCAGTGCAGGGTCATCCGCAATTTCTCGACTAGTAATGCTGCGTACAGTAGTTTGGAATACAAGCTGTGGAGAATGAATAGGGAACTCGTCAACCAGCTGCAAGCACACCACTGTCCCTCAAGAACGTACTTCATATATCTTCTCAAAGGGGTCCACTGTTCCACTGGTTCCCCAAGTGTCCATGACTCGGCTACAGTCGTTCAAAATGGGGTTAATAACTGTATCGGAGATATTAGCGACAAACAAGGGTGAGAGTCGGCCACGCGTACGTTGCTCTAGATGATCATTTTTCTGCAATGAAACAAGACGTTTATGGATGAGGGCTATTTGACGGGTTTGGAGTCCGGAGGTGACGCCCTTGACCATAGGGATCTAATAGGAGCACGTTAAAGCTAGTGTAGGTAGACTACGGAAAGCAATACATACGGCACCAGATAGAACCTTGAACCCTTCTGTCAGATCGAAGGCCCTGTTTGCGAAGAACGCCTTTCGTGCCGACTCCCCAGACACGACGATGACGGTCTCCTAGAGATGACGTTAGAAACCCACGCTGGAGCTCCGAGAGGGCGGTGGGGCACTAACGCGCAGCATATTAAATTGAAATAGCTTCTCTCCGGTTTTGCGGAATCCGTCGTTGAGGAAGTCAAAGCGCCGTCGAAAGAACGGGGCAATGGCTAGGAGATGGGAACCGGGCAAATAAACAGGGGCATGCGTGGAGAGGTCGTCCTTGGACGAGCCATGACCAACCACTACCAGCACGAAAAGAATGAGGAGAGCCAAGATCACTTGGACCTTGAGGCTCGACATAAGAAAGGCGTCAGCAGCCGATTGTAGACCGACTGTATACATAGCTTCGGGGGGAGGGATGCCTTTTGATAAGGGGTGAAGGCGGCGAAGGACAGAGCGATTGACGCCTCTTCTTTTAACTGGTTCAGGCAGTTAAGTGCACGTTGACCCCTGTGAACCTGACATTAGACCGACACGCTTCAAGGCCGAGGTGCCTACCGGTACTACTTGCCGCCTGGGCGCACATCGGTTGGAGTCCAAATTTGGCCAAGCCTGACGATCAATCAAATCCTCGGTTCCGCGATCTTGTGCGACATGAGTTCGCGTGCGATGAGAAGGCCGCCGTCAGCCCTGTACACGCATTTGGACAATGCAGCATCGGGGTGCCAGCTTGTCCCTTTTCAGTCACCGTCCGCATGAGTCATGAACGTTGGAACATCCGGTGGCGACTGTTGACAGGATTTTCAACCCTGAGCGCAGTACGCCCAAGTACCTAAAGGCGAAGCTTTGCGCCTCGAGGTATTCGTGCGGCGGTGACCTTGCGCCCAGGACTACTTTCATTCGTCATCGTACTTCCCGTCGGAAGCCGATCGTCCCAGCTAAGCCCGCGCATCTGGGCTAATTGAAGTCATGAATCTGCCAGTCTGAATAGTAGCTTCATATAGAGGCGCAAATGTGATCGCGGGCGGTTCCGAGAGGCCAGGCATTCCACAAGCGAATTTCTAATGACAATCCATGGACGTCAGAAACACCCCGCCAGCGTGTACACCGTTTTCCGTCCATCCCTGGGGTGTGGGCCCGGCGAATGGTCCGATGAGATTTTCCACCACGCCGAATCCACACATGACGTGTCTCCAAAGCGTGGGAAACACGGTGAATCTGATCATGCGTCACATACGCCGCCCAACTCAGAGTGCCTGTGTTGGAGCACCGTCTTCACACAGCACCAGTGAGCCAACGCGGCCATGACTACGCAGACATGAAAAATCTGGTGCGAAGAGAAAAAATAGTCAAACTCTCCAGGTGCAATTCGTTCGGGAATGCGGTTGGCGCTGAGCGGGAATGAATCAAAAAAACGCATCAGGTACGCAGTTCACGGCGAACGAGGCGAACGCACTAAATCAATGCACCAGTTATGTACAATACGCCCGAGGTGAGCAGCCAACCAAAGCCCATCTCCGAGAACACTCTTGCTGTACCGTGGCTCGCGACCAGCTGCGTGACGGGGACAACGGCACATAATCCGAGGGCAACAAACACCCTCGTTCTTGCACCTCGGTGGCTTGGCTTGGCATATTCTGGATTGAGGACGACGTATGTTGCGCCTACAAAACACTACTGTTATAAAATGGCCGGAAAACTTCGAAGATTACTTACATGCGCCAGCGCATGCGATGGCGAGCAAATGATACGCCAGAGAGAGTGGTTTGCAGAAGAACCCATAAAAAATGCAAGGTACGAATGACCCAACAGTAAGTACTGCCCGAGAGATGAGCATCGGCGCATATGGGACAGAGTGATGGCATCATCCCGACCTATGATGCCAAGGTAGTCCAGGGCATGGCATTTGGCAGCGACCTATCTGGATTAACCAACATGAACCGACTTAGTTCGAGAAAAACACACTTGTTGGGAGTGACATGTAGATGCGTGGAACGTAGCGCTGGCGGATAGACAGAAGACAGCCGAAACGAGGAAGATTGCGACGGCGCATGTGTCGACCCATGTCGTCGTATCGTACCCCCCCACGTGTTTCGCCTGAAATGTGGCAAGTAGAAGAGCGAAAAGGATTGCACCCCACATGTGAGTGTGAATGTTCACTGTGCATATGGGATGGAGCACATCTGCGTTAGAGGCTCAATCAAAATGCTAGCTCACCGGTCTCGTTGTGAATGACTGCCCATTTGAAAATAGGTGATGTTTACGACCATCCGCATGAACGGACATCTAAGGACTCACAGCCAAAGATGGAGCCAACGCAACCAGACCACCTGTTTTGTACCCTGAGCGAACCACACGATCAGCATTATGACGGACGGAACAAGTTACCAATCGTTGCAAACGGGGGTACTCACGGACGGTATCCGCTTAAGATATACTCATTGTCCCTCTGCCACTCGGGTATCTCATTCCAAGTGAGTGTCTGCTTTGATTTGATGCAGGGCTTTTCTACGATGCTATTCTGAAGGACGGACGAAGGCTTGCGCTTGTACATGAGTCGATCGGCCACGGATGAAAATGGCCCTTTTCCAGCCTTCTAAAAACGACGGTGAATGGGCGCTTGAGCGCTAAAACTAGTAGTGGACAGAAGGAAGCCGCTTTCCAGAGGTCGTGGGAATAGCGGCAGCGGTTCCATTAGAGATCTTGATTCACCTTTCTCAAGCACATTGGGCAGGCACAAACGCATATCCGCATGTAGTGCATTGGAGGGTTCGGGTTACATACAAGTTCCAAAAGCCAAAGTCCAAGTGGCGATTATCGCTGCCGAAGTCGATACTCGATACACACGTTTTCAGCAAGTGGCATACCGCCACGAATGTAGAATTATGGGAGCATGCCCGTATGTCACTCTTGCCCAATTCAAGAAATAAAGACCTTTTTCAACGCAGTGAAGTCGCAGACATGACCGGACCTCGGGCATGTGACCTTGCCGTTGTTCTTGGCCGCCATCTCTTCAAGTGCCTGCAGGAGGCGGAGCCGTAAGAAATGGTGACATGGGCAACACAACTAAATCATACCTCTGTCGAGTAAACGTATCCATTCGGGAATGCCATTGGCATGTTATCTTCGTCCATTATTTTGCCGCTCAGGTAGCAAACGATGGTGGAGTTAGCATGGTGACTGAAGGGTACCTCTTTGCCGAGAATACTGATATTGGGGTCGCACACCGGACAGTCGACATTGTGTGTCTGATCGTAGCAAGCAGGTAACTTGAGCGAAGCGAGCCCAGCGTAAAGCGCAAGGTGCAAAAGTGGTTCCGTGGGTAAACTGTTCAACGAGTAGATGGCGAGGCGAAATGCCTGGATCAAAGAGGTCCAGCGAGACTCGTCGTACAGGCGCTGTAACGTCGTGAGACTTGACAAAAAATGCTCCGAAAGGCACACAAACTTTGTACTGTCCACAGGTAGTCGAGGGTTGGACCGCCAGGAGTGCCATAGCCTGCGTAATCTGCTCCAGGTGCGTCTCCTGCCACGAAACAAGATACTTTCTTGCATAAGCGATCGCTTCCTGCGTTTTGCGAGCGCGGGCTAATTCGATGTATTCCTGAAGCCGAAGTTCGAACTCTAGGGTGCTCTGCGAAGTCTCGGAGATTGCTGTGTCAGGCAAGATGGCGTAGCTTATGACTTGCCTTAATTTTCCTCAACGCCGTTTTATTTTCACTACACCACGCTATCGCTTCGGTGCAGCTGTGCCGGAAGAGCGCGCGTTCAATCCTATGGATGTCCATGAAGAGATCGATATCCACAAGGGTCTGTGTGATTTAAGCTTCAACGTGTAGTCTAACAGCGACTGACCGCAAGGTCAACGTACTTCAATACCCTTGTCTTGAGCCAGTTTTCTCGCGGTTTTTTCTCGCCCCATGCGGAGTGTCCAGTCGACGAGCCATCGATCCAGCCGCGTATCCGCCCAGCGTGAAAAATCAGAGCAGTTGGCGTTCGACAGGGCCTCGATCAACGCGAGATGTTGAAGCCGCTCATTCGTCACATCAAGCGTGGGCTTGCCATTGGTTTCCTGCAGGTCCGAAATCTGTGCAAAATTCACATCTGATGCGTTACTTTAATGGCACAATACAGGAGCGGCCAACCTTGCGTTTAAGATTCTCCACTCGCGCAATCATCCCATCGACTGTCTTAGCGGCCTCTTCAAGGTTTACCTCGTTGCCCTTTGTACGTTTCTGGAACTCGTTCGACGATGTCTGTACGTTACCCAATTCGCGCTCGATATTCCGTTGAGATGCACGAAATACTTTGCGATAATTTTCGTAGGGCACCTAACATGCATATCAATGAGAAAGGTGTCCACTTCTAGGACAGCTTGACGTACGCGCACGAATGGTTGCTCGAAAAGCAGAACGCCATCGACGTTCAATTTGTTGGTGCTCATCGAGACGAATTATCAGAATTGCCTTGTCTATTGTCAAACGGCCGACAGGTTAGTTGCAGTCGGAGTACCCCACGACTGATCGCCATACAGGTCACGTGACTGACACCCCGGCTGTGATTCATGTTCCAAAGGAAATGGCATCGAGAACACGTTCGTTGCGGTGCAAACGCATTTGTATGCGTCACAGGGGAGAGAAGTTGTTAATATGTCAGGGACTATGGATTCTACCGAGCAATAATGGACTGAATGTGTATAGTCATCCATTCCTTGCTGTTCGGGGCTCTCTTCTCCACGCGTAAATCTCTCTCCCGAGCGCGACAATGAGAGGCACTGAGATGGATGCAAACAACGGGGTGTAAACGGCATATTTGTGTTCAGCAGGGAAGTATAGCATGGCCAACATGCCGGGATTGAAAAAGGCATGCGAAGCCAGAGACAAAGCCTGGCTGGACCATCGCAAAGGAATCGCAGGGAATTCTACCGCAGAACGATAAGCCTGGAACAAAATGTCTCGTTAGAATATCGATATGAGGTGACAAAATGGGACATTGACCTCCTCGAGGGCCGTCAGTGCATCATGGATGTCCCCCTTGACCTTTTGGTCGACAGGCATAGATTCGATTTGGTCCACGAGCTTCACTATGCTGTCGAGCGTCTGTTGGCTGTTCAAAATATTCTCCAAGGTTCTGTGTCGCAAAAGGGCATCCAGCTGCCAGTCAGACAGCAGTGAAGCCGTTTCGGAGCGCACGCCGCGAGGGAGTGAAGGAACACCCAACAAGGCCGTCAGCTGATCGGAGAATGCAGAAAAAACAGGCACCAGATCCGCTGCCGTCAAATGCGTCATCGCTGAATCCTGCATATCCCTATTTAGAATGAAGATGCCGCCCCACTGAGGTAGGAGAAAGGCATTCTGATTCGTGGGCGACCCTGATATCATCGCTTCAGTCACTCGATCACTATTAGTGTAATGAATACTCACCGTGTGCGTCGACGATACAAAGAGGCTGCCGGGATGACAACGGTACAAACAACACAAAATGGAGCACGGGATCATTGGAGACGCTGGAAGCTAGACACACGTCAAAACTTATTCACCGAACGTTCAGCGAGCGGGATAGTTACACAATGTCCATTCAGCGGAGTTGATGAATATGGTCAGATCCTCAGGAGTGACCCCGTGAAAGGAAATGTTGCCATCAGTGAATTCCACAGGTTCGAACGCCAGTGGTGCATGGTATTGTACCTGACTTTCGACGGTGGTGTTATGGAGCACGTTCAACTGAGAAAGAGTTGGAAATAAGTGCTCTGCAGGCAGGCAGGTAAGCCGTCGGGAGTCAAATGAATGGGAAAACTTTCCTACGATCGCAGGTTGGATGTCCCAAGAATTAACGAGACGATCAGATGCGGCGTTTTCGTTCAGCAGCGTGAAAGCAAGGCGGTAGCGGTCACTGTATTGAATAACGCGTTGGTCCTGAATCGAGATCTCCGGCGCGAGAAGACCAGACAAAATCCTGCCGAGCCGCTCGACTGGTAGAGCGGTACCATGCATGAGGCACTGAGGTGTAGTCGACACGCTATGACCCACCTGATGCATCCTCTGGGCTAACGATCAACTGCCTGGGGCGCTTAACGGCAGTATCATCCCCGAGGACAACAGTATATGCATCTGAACCCAGACTTCCGACCTCTACAGCATTGTTACCAACTCGATGTCTGTCCTCTGCTCAGTTCCTCGCACCTGCATTTTTCCCGACACCCACCCGGACGTCCAGGTTCCGCCGCAAAGGAGAAGTATGAAGGGTCTGAGCAAGAACTTCGTTGAGCTCTCTCGCCAAATGGGGGTTTTTATTTTCAAAGCTCGGTGCGTCAAGCTGTACGTGGATCGGAAAGACGAGGTTCTTGTCGAATTGTGTCCTTACATGGTCCGAGGGCAGGGCGATACGTTCGATGCTCGTGAGCCTCCACCAAAACGGAAGAGCCAGAATGATTATGGCCCAATAAGTGCCTAGGACGAGCCTGCGTGTCTTGGGGGACTCGAAAGGAAGTCTCTGGGGCTCCTTGAGGCCGTGGCTTGGGTTGGTGTCCATAACATCATAGGACGCGTTCAGACCAGCCTCGAGCACCAGCGGAGTTTCAAACGCTCTCTCCCTCACACTCTCCCCCCTCGCCTTTCGAGGTTCAAAGAACGTTCGGTGGGCTTCCAGTTTCTACGCCATATCTGCAGCTTCCTGCGCGGTGTCGAAATCCGGCGTTGCGACGACTCGTACTTACACTGCCTACTCTACCACGACGACACTCGAAAGCGCTTCACTGAGCATGTCATCTATCGGTTATGGGCAGCTGTCTCCAACAGGAACATCGTTACAACCTGATTTCCATCAACCTCACACCGGTTTTGCGTCATACGATGTCAGTCAGATTGAGTATACTGCTTTATCGGTCACTCAAAGCTTTTGCGTAGCATCTTTCTCGCCGCAGATCTCCTTCCCCAGGCCCTTTTACAAGGCGTCTCACCTACGATAGTTACAAACCTCGGAATAGTGCCTACTACGATGATCATCCCAATAACTACAGGCCAAATGTTTACAGGCCCCAGCGGTACTATAGCCGTAGTCCGTCTCCCGCTCGTTACGACCGCACAAGGCCACACGAACCTCGTCAATGGGACCACACCTCTCGATGGCAGCACAAACGACCTTCGCCGAGTCCACCACCGTGGGACAAAACTCGTCGTGATACCTTGGCGGAGAGGATGTTTGAACCTCAAGAGGTCTGGAAACAGTCACATTTCGATAGACCTGTCCGGTATGAATCGTATATTGTGTTTTCAGAGGTAAGATTGCCATAACACGTTCATAGGTCGGATTCCACCCTTGATCGATATGGTGATCGTCGACAGCAAACGTCACGAGACCTCTCCCCGCAAAGGCCTGCTATGCGCTCAGACTTCATCACGCACTATGATAGCTACCGCCCTTCCCCCACCTTCCATGCCGTGCGCGATTTCGGGTCCTTTTCGCGGACTGCCGACACGTACCGGCCTCAATATGAGGACGATCATTGGCCATCCCACGCAGGTGATAGTGGAAGCTACCAACGAAAGTCTATCTGTTATGACCGTGCAGATGAACGTCAAGGAAGTTCGATTTCGAGCACCCCTCCCCGTCTACCCGCATCGCTTCCAAAGCCCCAGCATCATTCATCGCCGTCCCGTGATACGGAAGTATGCCGAACTAGCCCGAGACACTTCTCTATTGCTGACAGCGGTCACCAGTCCTTCCCCTCCTCAGTGTCACACTCCCGAGGGAGTTCTGTCTTTCGGGAGGGTCTCACAGAATCTCGATCATGGTCACGATCGCCTAGGCGTTCCAGGTCCGGTATTTCCGAACTCGGTGAAGAGTTTGCCCTTCCCCATCTGTTGATCCAACCAGTGCAGGAGAAGGCATCCCCGTGCGACACGAACGAGGTGCCGTTATCAAGTCATGATAGCGGTGCTCTATCAGAAAATTCCAAAAACCTGGGAATGGGGGGGCATGTCTTGGCCGACAAGCACTTACCTGACCACGAGACCACGCATATGAATGGCAATCCTGCAGTTATGCCAAAAGCTTTCGGATGTAATACCTCGTCATTCCTCCTCCCTGAATCGATATCTTCCAGTAATATATCGCCTCTGAGAGGTACGTGCTTTGTACGATAAAAGGCGATTATGTTGACCACACGCTTAGATTCGTCTTATGAAGTCATCACGCCACACGTGGAAACGGACCCTTCGACTCACGGTTCTCTCCGTCCTTCCCCTCAGGATTTGTCCTACAAAGCTGATCATGCTGTGACTGCCGAGTCGTCTACGAGCACGGAGCGTGCTATTCTCGATGCTCCTACTACATCTCTCGAGGCTAATGAGTGCCGAAAACTCCTTCCCCAAACGTTGATAACAACTCCGTCATCCGTACAGATACCGGTAAAAGAGTCGGACGTCATATCAAGTGCTACAGAATCCAGACCGAATATCGACCGCATGAATATTACCATCCCAGAGCCAGATGCCAGTTCGTTAAGAATTGTGGTCAGTGATCACAGTGCCATTCCAACTTCTCCAGGAAACCGTCCTGCTCTCTATCAACCTGCCGACCTCAAGTCAACTCGAGAGGGAGTTCGATTTGTTCTAGTTACTCGTCTCCTTTTCGATCGTCAATCGCGCACCGAACGGGCATATCCTGTGCTCCGAGCCAACCAGGCTGTTTCAAACCTGAACCTTCCGTCTCCTACTGCCGACCAGAATCATCGATCGGAAGAACTAATCGCTGCGAATTCCGGTGTCAGATTGACGACGCACGAGGCAATTCGATCATCTTTGGTCGATCGTTTCGTAGAACGCCAGTCCGAGATCTTGGAAAAGAGCCGCAGGTTGAAGGCCGAATACTTGGCACTTCACGAACGCTGGTTAGAGCATTGCGCGCGGCTCGACGAAGCCCAGAAGACCGGAGCCTCAGAAGAGTCTGCAGCTCCTTCAAGCGGCAGGACAACGAGGCGTTCAACCGCAATCATGGGAGATGCTGTCCGTTCGGACCTGGAGATGGAGCAGATCATTGCTAGCTTAGGCGTTGAAGAGCTCACCGATCCCAGCTATCTTGCGATCAAAAATGTGGCCAAGATTCCGGACATGATCTCTGTCACCGAGGGTTCTGTGCCATACTTATACGATGACACGAACAACATCGTCGAAGATCCTTCGGAGTTCTACAGTGCTTCTTCTGGTCAAGATTATTGGACCGAAGAAGAACGCGATATTTTTCTCAACGAGTTCGCTGCGCACCCGAAACAGTTCGGTGTTATTGCGCAGCGGCTGCCGAACAAGACAGCCGCACAATGTGTCACGTATTACTACCTTCACAAGAAGCAGGGTGTTGATTTCAAGAAGGCTGTCATGCAATATGGCACCAGTCGACGCCGCAGAAACGGTAGAGCTGGCAAGCAGAGAGGGAATGCCCTTCTAGCAGACATACGTCGCCATGATGACGAAGTTTCACGCATTTCGCCGGGATCCCTGCACGAAGCTGCGCCATCTACGGGAAATAAACGCAAACGAGCTGTAGATCGTAGCAATGGCGAATCGAGAAGATCTAGCATGTCCAGACGAGCCACCATTCAACCAGAAGTGACGTCTTCTGGAACCACCCCCGATCCTGAGGTGGAGCAGCCGAGAAGGAGGCGTAGGACTGCAATCTCCACGCGAGCAGTTGCAGTTGTGACCGCTCATGAAGTGGTGAAAGACGATGTAATAGAATGTCCAGTCATAGCATGACGCAGGCGACTGCAGTGTGGAGGATGTATATTGTTATGTAGTGATGAGGTTTACCGCCTTCCTTCAACCATAATGATGTGATACCCAAAGTTGGTCTTGACCAGGGAAGATAGTATAGGCTTGTCCACCGTCGATGGCGTTAATGCAAAGCCAGCATCTTGGAATGCGCCCTGTCCCACGAGACGTATCAACTGCACAGTAGGGGCGCACCAAGACCATGGCAACCTACAACCATTGATCCACGGGTCATCCAACCAAGGCTGCCTCCAGCTGCCAACCCGGGTTAGGAAGAAATGCACTAGACGGATATACAGCGAGGCTTACCTTTGGCCTTGTCCCCGGAATACTCCTGCGCGACTTTGTCGAACCGCTGGCCCCCCTGCCAAGGATCGAATTACCATCATCGTGACACACGCATGCCAATCGCGCAGAATGCGTCGAATTTTATACCTGTATCTTCTCCAGTGCCTCCAGTGCCTTTGACTGCTTCTCGCACAGTATGTGTCGGACGTTTATCGCAGTAGCAGGTTTCAGTCCGCCCTTGCCCTGTCACAACGCTTGATGGGACTGGGAAAAACATACATTGTTTACAAGCACACCTTTGCATCTGATTTCTCGGACTTCTCGGAAGCGTCTGGGCTCCCTTTGCTCTTGGATGATGATTTATTCTTCCCCATGTCAAGCGGCGGGTGTCACGGATGCCTGCCTATCTGAACCGACAACGTGGTGTCCAAGTGGGTGTTGTGGCTGTGTTTATTGGTGTTAGTCACGTGCCAGACAGAGATCCTCAACGATCACATCGCCAGCCAAGTACTATTCAAACCATGGCAGACAAGATCACTCGTATCGCCATCGTAGATGCAAATCGCTGCAAACCGAAACGATGTGCTCAAGAATGTAAAAAGGTTAGTAGACTGGGATCGGAGGTACTTCACTGCCGCAAGGTTAACTCGTTCCGTGGACAGTCATGTCCTGTGGTGAAAATGGGTGCGATGGCTAGTCGTACTGGTTTCACACAAAATTCAACGCGACCGCTCTCTCAGGTAAACTCTGTATTGAAGTGAAGCCGTCGGATAAAATCGCATTCATATCCGAATTTCTGTGTATCGGTTGCGGTATCTGTGTCAAGAAGTAAGTTTATGGTTGGATCTACGCTTTTTCATTCAAACGGATTTGTATAAGATGTCCTTTTGAGGCCATTGCCATCATCAACCTTCCCACCAACCTCGAGTCGGAGGTTACCCACCGATACACCGCCAATGCCTTCAAACTCCACCGACTCCCTACTCCTAGACCTGGGCAAGTTCTTGGCCTTGTAGGAACTAATGGTATCGGGAAGAGCACAGCGTTGAAAATCCTTGCTGGCAAACTCAAGCCCAACTTAGGCCGATACGATGTAAGTGAATCTGTTCCCTCCTTTTCGAGTGTACCAAGATGTTGTACACCCAGGATCCACCAGACTGGCAAGAGATCTTGAAATATTTCCGCGGATCCGAACTTCAGAATTACTTCACCAAAGTCTTGGAGGATAACCTCAAGGCTCTCATCAAACCACAATATGTCGATCACATACCACGCGCGATCAAAGGGAACATGACTGTAGAGCAAATGTTGGATTCCAAGCTAGAACTTGACAACAAGCAGAAGATGTGCGACGACCTTGAATTAAACCATGTTATTGGGCGCGAAGTATCTCAATTGTCCGGTGGAGAGCTTCAGAGATTCGCGATCGCGATGTCTTGTATTCAAAAGGCAGACGTGTATGCTCGTCTCGAAGTCGGCTTTTATCGGATAATCTGACCCAGTTTAGGTATATGTTTGACGAGCCATCGAGTTACTTGGACGTCAAGCAACGATTGAAAGCCGCGGAGGTCATCCGTTCGTTGCTGAACCCAAATTGCTATGTCATAGCTGTTGAGCATGATCTTTCGGTTTTGGATTATCTATCCGACTTCGTCTGCTGTCTTTATGGGAAACCGTCTATGTATGGGGTTGTCACGATGCCTTACTCTGTTCGCGAGGGTACGTACTAGTTCGCGG
>JBBPSZ010000360.1:1829-12360 GCA_038093835.1 Strobilomyces confusus
TTGGCCAAGATGCTTAAGCTCGTCCGGTGCAAAGGCTAGAAAACCGTCAAAGGAAATAGAAGACAAAGGAAGAAGAGACCACCAGACCTGAAAGATGACTAGAAAGAACTTCGAACCACCGACGAGCAATTGCTTCGTCGGATGGTGGCCTTTCCTTCAACACCCGAACAAGGAGTGAAGAGGACGGACGTCGTTTTATGCCCAGCTCCTCGGGAATCGTTCCCTGATGTTTGTGGTATACTACGCAAAATCCGAGGTCCATCCATTGATGGTCCAGAAATACCTGGAATACAGCGCCAGTGAAAACGAAATCTAAGGCCCGTTGGACGGCAGGTCAATACCTCTTCCAGTTTCGCCAGGCAGGGGCCACGCGTATTCTCTGCTCGTACGAAAGTAAGATGTCCAAAGTTGTTAGGATTGTAGCCCAAATCGCGGTACACCGATTGAAGGTTATTACACAGATAGTCGAAGGCGTAGGCCCCAGCTTTGCTGTCCTGTGTGCACAGGTTCATGATCACATCCAGGGGCGGGAAACGACATAGGCCGAGGCGATACAGGAGGTCGGCTTAAGTAAAACGTGTGAATCGAATTCTGAGCACGCAACTCAAACGTACCTTCTGGGGTCATGTCCCCCCATTCAGGTTTCTTCTTCCACTCAATCAGAGGTAGACCTAGCTGCCGGAGAGCGTCTGTTGGTGAATAGAGCTCGTCAACTCGAAAACGCGTCTTGCCGCTGCCCGACTGGACGCCTTCCTTGGTGAAGGCGTCTAACGATCGCAGCTCGGAGATGTCCTCAACGCTAAGGGTACGGGAGCTTTGAACAAGATAGTCGACGAGATCAGATGTTTTCCACTCTCCGGTTTCTACCATCCTGGCAAATGTTGACTGAGCGAGCAGAAAGAAAGTCATGGATCAACTCACTCGGTCACAAGAAGTCGAGGGGGAAGATGTTGTTGAACACCTAACTCAACGAGTAACCGCTCGGTCTCTGGGCTGATTCCACCTCCTGAAGAAAAACGAACCACAGGGAGATTGAGACGATCGAACGCGGGGTTGTACAAGCTGGGCATATACGACTTAGCTGGTCTACATAGGCCAGACGCCGTTGGTATACACGTCTTATTTGTGAGCTCCGACTTGGCCAACTGGCGCACCTCTTCTGAGGTCGACCATGTGGAGGATACGGAACGTAAGACGGACTCCGCCCATTCTATCGAACGAGTGAAGTCGTGTCTTGGATTGGCTGATCTGATCTCCGGTTGAGAGATGTACCGTAACCAATCGGGAATCGTGAACTCTCGCCAGCCAAGATTCCTGAGTTGTGCAAGAGGGAAATGTTTGGTGATTTCGGTGGGCATGAGCGTGGGCGGAAGGGGCCCATCCGACCTGATGTGGGCCCCGACAGCATTTAGGTCAACAAAACACTGTATAGAACACAATTTGACGTTCGTTCCATCTGGCCTCCAAAAGGAAGCTGCTTGGAGAAGCTCGGTCTTGTTGGTCGAACCTTCACGTATCCACCACTGCAGGCAGGTAATGAGCTCCCCTTCATCGAGAGTATGCTTGCCCAAATCCTGTAAAACATCCGAGATTGATATTGGTCGTATCTTGTGCTCGCTTGGCAATGCTTTGATGATGCCCTCGCCTACACGGGTCACGTCTTCTGAAACAATAGGCACGTGCTTCAAGAACTTGGTGCAGAGTAGGTCGAACGATCTGATATATGAAGCATAGCGGACCCCAACAGAGGAGAGGAACCTTGGAGGGAAAGAAGAACAGGCATAAAACGAGTCTTGCAGTTGCCGCCCAACCTCTAGAGACGGCGTAGAAGGGTGAAACGTAAAAAATTTCAGTACGTGAATGAAGCACTCATGCACAGCGGTGAACCCGGCCCCTTCCTTCCATAACGTTTCAATAGCGGAGAGTTCTGACTCATAAACTGCACGGGACAGGAAGCCCCCGATGTACAGTAGTTCACGGTTCCAGACTAACGGAATTTAACAATTAGAAGCCTGAGAGTAGCCAGACGTACGTACTAGTAATATTCCTATCACTTGAATCCCGACTTAGTAATCGTGGCCCACCGCATCATTGGATTGATGACTTACACAAGGTCTATCGATTCGCGCTCAACAGTAGGAATGAATGACGACGCCATATGACCAGCGATACCGGTCGTTTGGCTAGTGGAGTGGCCCTGGAAAAGGTATGAAGGATCTAGCAGAATGGGAGGCATGTGTACGAACGATGAAGATCTTTGGATACAATGCCCTAGTTCTGGGTCAGCCAAATGCTTGTGGATATCACCAAAACTACAGACCCATATAAATCGACACGAAGCCCTCGAAAAATAGATAGAAGAGCCTGGTCCCCTAGATTTATCAAGCTTTGGTCATACTCTTCTTTCCCGGTCTATGCGTAACTGATCCCTAAATGTTCATGATTGAGCGACCAGAAGAACTCACATAGACCAGGCTATACTGGAGTCGAGAAGGTGGCTGCTTAGTCGTGCACCGAAATAACTCTTTCAAAAGCTTCTCGTCCACTTTGACGTCCACCTCTACAGTGAACACTGTTACGGCTAACTTCAGTTTGACCATGGAAACTTCGGCTTGCGACTCGAGAGACGCAGCATCGAGTTGAGGTAGTGAATTACTTGCACGCAAGACCTCACATTGTCGGCAAGAATCCCTTGTCGGCGGCGAATCCTGCACCTCAAGGGATATTTTCGCTTCGATCTGGAGTCCTGTCGATGGTCCAAAGCCATAGTCAGAACGAGGACTTCCAGCTTGAACAAAACCTACGACGACGGTAGAGCCGATTCACAACCATCATCTTCGAGGGACTGGTGTGATTCAATTCAATGGGAAGATCGATAGCCTCGGCAGGCCCTGAGAACTTCTCGATGCACCCAACGCAATGACCATTTAGAAAAACCTCTACAGCCATGAGATGTGCCATAAATGTGATGGACGTCGCAAGAAATCGCAAGAAGTCGATCAGGTCTGGCATCGGACCAGGCTCTCGGAGTGGAATTTCAAAAACTGTCCATAAAGACGAGGTTTCCTCAGGGAGGTTTCCTCGGCGTACATATAGCTGATTCTGGAATGAGGGTGAAGCTCTAGATTGAGTGATCTACGTACCTGATCCCTATCATCCTTCCAGTAAAAATCCATTCCATAACCTTTGACCATCATGATACCATTTTCGTACCGAGTAGCAAACCGTAACGCACCTCCCGAAGATACAACAGGGTTATCGGTCACAGAGAAGAGACTGTAAAACCCTGCCAGAAATTATTTGGCAATGTCACACCAAGCGCCAGGTTGACTCACCGACACCGAATGCGCCAACCTTCGCCGGGTCTGGATTACCGCTGGCTGTACAAAACAAGTGAATAGACAACTATCCCTCGAGGGTGAACTGACATACCGATCTTTGCGAGTCGGGTCCAATCCTTCTGTTCAAACATTTTTCCATTGTTCTTGAAAGTTCATCTGACGATCTAAACGAAGAAATCAAATCGATGGTAGTGCAGGAATAAGTAAACTTACCTCGTAAGACTTCTTATCCGGAGATACAGCGGGGTGAGGATCATCCGCAACACTCGACGGGGCAGCCCAGAAATGGATTTCGACGGTGGAAGCTTCAGCATCGTCAGAGTTCTGGAGGAGTTCTCTAAATACTGCCATCATGTTATTTAAAAAAATTGAGGCGTATGGCGACTCCTACTGGTAAACTCGCTTGGATAGCGTGCGAGGACCTTGTAAATCAACGCGCGCTGATCAACTTCAACTGGCTTTCCCTCCTCAGTCTGCCACTGAGGAGTGGGAACACAAAAGGTCGAGTCAAACACAGGGAGCTCGTTGGGATAAACTAACATACGAACCGGCAGTTTGTGGTGCTCGGACATTGCAGATTCCGAATGATGTGGTCGAGTTAGCTGAATGCACCAGGATAACTTCAGTAGCCCTACTAAATGACTTGAAGACTTGAAGTAGCGGCAGAGGGTTCGAACCTCAAGAGTACACGAGGCACGGATCCTATGAATGGAATGTGGCACGAGGCAGACGAGACCCGTCTATTATTGGCTCACCGTATGCATGGCAAACACGCCACATATGATGGGGTATTTATTTGGACTCCACTAGTCGCGACCCTCTCTCCGAGACATGTACTGCGGAACGTGGCATATCTCAATCCCGACTAACCCGCGCAGACCCTCTTCGCAGCGACGAACCGCCCCTTCGGCCGAGCCATTGCTCTCTATCCCGCTACACCCAACCAGGCATGTCCAATTGGTCCTGTCTGCTCCCGCCGACGTGACACTCCGAGACCGTATGTCCAGCTTGGCTACCTCGCGATGCACCGGGAGCAGAGGTGCGTGCGACATGCCCGCGAAAGCGTATCGTGGGTGGTTGAAGGTCAAGGTCGTGGATTTCGAGCGGATGACTAGTGATCGGTGAGCCTCCTCACCGCAATCGACGACGCCACCTGGTACTCCGCCACGTCCGCCAGGGACGAACGTAGCACACTCTATTCTCAAGCATGCTTCCAATTCTCATGCAGTTAGCGCTACGTGGCTCAGCAAACGACGACACGTGTGGAAGTCGTCAAGCGAATCGAGATCGAGCTTCGAGACAGAACCACGGTTGAGAGATATTAAACCCCGCGTAAGTCTCTCTTTCTTTGCGATATACTAGCTCGAGATACTGAAGGTATTGACGTGCAGCACTTCTCTGCCCTCCATGCCAGCTTTACTGAACATCTGAACAAACTTGGGACGTTCAAGCTAGGAAATGCACCCGCGCCCGCGCCGTCGGCCCGACTCGGCTGGTCCACCTATGCAAGTGCGTAAAGCCAGTGTGTCCCGCTGTCAATGTTACATTCTCCTCGCCCGCTACTTTTGGTCAGAAAACATGCTTCCGAACATCATGATCTCGTCGTCGCCCACAGCGCTGATCACGATGTATAACGCGAAATGTTTCCTGCAAGAAGCCGTCAAAGTCGCATTCCTTTTCCACGCTTGCTTGCCTATTTACCTCATCGACCCGCTTGACAGCACCGAACCTTCGACAACCGCTCGTAAACACGCTGCCGGTGCCGGAAACCTGCGAGTCGAAGATCTCGCCGATCGACTGCGTCTGTCGTCACCCACAACGCCTCGTCCACCTCGTCCGACCTCGTCCGCTTCATCCCACGGAACCGGGACGGTTCAGAGACAACAAGTGGAACGAACCACGAACCCTTCCATCGCGGTGAGTCGACCCGCCGCATCCGTCTCTCTGGCATGACGTCACCAACATGTCCCTCGTCCTAACGATTTACCCAACGGAAAGATCAAGGATTTGAACGTGACGGAGCTCAAGGTGAGTGTTCCACCCCAAGAGATTCGACTTTGCTGAACGTCGCTCGCCACGTCGACAAATCCGTAGTGGTTCATTTCTGGCAAATCATCAACGATTGGACATTGCCAACAAGCCGTGGTTGCTCAAGTTACTCAAGTCTTGAGCAGAAATATCAGAAAATGGGGAATTGTATCGTTTGATCGTTATCTGCCTCTCTCTTTTTGTACATGGACCCCAGTCCGCATTTTGCCACGTGCTAACAATGCACGATTTCCAGCCGCTCCCCCTGTTAGGAAAACCATAGTGCCATGTGTGCAAGAGCCATGAAATACTTTGTACGAAGGGTTCATTTTTGTCGCTAGAAGCGAACCGAAATCGCAATCTTCTTACGACTTCGGGGCCGGTGAGCTACTTGAGAATGTTTGCTTCTATCTTGGGTCGCGTCGTCTTGAATCGTTTGCCCTTTTGTCTCTTATGCACCATGCACCACTCAGAGGCACATACAACACGGTCCTGACCCGGATCTGATCCATCACGCACGCGTTCGTTCCTCAATCGAACTCAGCTTGCGCGAAAAATTGCAGTCAAGTTGACAGACCTCGCACAGCTGCATCCGTTGGAGGCTCCGCTCGATAACATGCATTTATGCACTGACGGGTATCGGTTCAAAGCCAAATGGTACACGGCATCGTGCAAGACACAACAAAGATAGATACCGTCAAGCTTTTGGAAGCGAAAACGACGGATGAGACCGATAGCTTGTCCGATACTAAGCAGTCGAGGAACGAAAACAAGGGCGTCATGTACGTAACTTACTGGTACTAGGTCGACCTGGTCATATGCGAATACGTCGGTGCGCGTGGGCTTGGTCCGCCGAGGGTAACTACGCCACTGTACACCCCTCGGGGGTAGAACTGTCGTCGACCTAAGACGGACATCGTCCCAGCGTTGCGCACGTTCCTCTCTCCTCGGCGATTCTCTCTGCAGGGAAACGTTCCAGACAGAGAAGGCGCAGCCTCCCTAGAACAAGCCGCCAGCCAACAGCCAGAGAGGAAAGCGGCGACGGCGGCCACGGACCCTTCTTCGATCGCAGAGTCAGGAAGGTCGACCCACAGCCCGAACTTCAACGCCAACCCGAGGTACGCTGCATCATGGCTCGAGGGCACTCGGGTGTAGCCCTGCGTGTCGAGGCAGATTGACGTTTGGTCCTGATGGTTGCTGAAGCGCTGACCCTGAGACGACGGGATCACCATCACATCCACAAAAATAATGACTCACTCTCCCCATGGGCGCCGGGCCTGAGTGCACGTAGGCAGTTCTGGGACCACTAGTAAAACCCGCTTTCGCAACCTGAAGTTGGTCGCTGCGTCTCGCCCGGACAGAACGCACGTCCTTCCATCGTCACGACGGGGGTGGTGGCGACGTCAAGGCTTCTGGAGCGTCGCAGTCTTAGAAGGAGCGAGTGTCGAGGCGGTCGTCACGGTGCCTTGGGCGTCTGCGTCAGGGTCAAGACGTCGCCCTGCGACTGCGATATGTACTTAGATGACGTTGGTCAGCTCGGTTGTGTGTACAGCCGTCGCGGTGTCGCCCGAACCGCGACCACCACCCATGGCCTCGACCAAGACACAGCTCGTAGTATTCGACTTTGATTGGCAAGTCAGACTCACGCGTAGAATGGGAAAACAGACTCGCTGACACCCCACACAGGTCGATGGCAGACCAGGATTCGGATGAATGGCTCCTTGAAGTCCTAGCGCCCGACCTGCGCCGGAAAATGAGCGACCGTCTTCGAGTGTCCGAGACGATGGTGTAGTGGACGAACCTCGTGTGAGATCAGCGCCTCGTCGTCGTCTTCAAAATCGTCGTAGTGACGTTTCCCTCCCCAAAGCACTGATTGTCTCGACGAACTCTCCCAGAAAGAGCGTGGCATACAAAAGGCAAATACCGTGCGCCTGATCCCGTTCGTGAGTCTTGTCGTTGTGTACGTCGATCGACGGGCTACTTATCGCGACATCCAGCACCCCGCGACGAAGCGCAGCATCGAGCTGCTCAAAGAGCCAGTCAGCCTCGATACTACTATTTTCATCCTTTCCAACGCGAATACCTTTTTCATCGATACCATGGTTCTGGTGCCCGTTCTCCCACTGGCAGTTGTGGTCAATACAGATCGTGGACGTGTCGTCCGATCCCGTAGCATCAAGGTATTCAGGGCTGCTTCGGGACAACCATCACCTACCTGGCCGACTCTTCCAACCCCGAAAACCATAACCACCTCGTCCTCCGTCGACGCGTTTCTCTAGGCGGTCCACAACATGTGTGTCAGGTCGCATGTGATGCAAATATGTGCGAGGGTACGTCAGCGATCTGTCGCCGTTCCCGACCCTATCGATTCCAGTTTCCGTCCATAACTGACATGCGTGTCCTCGACAGGGCCAGGAGCTTACGGGACCTACCCCTAGTTTACTCGGATGGTTAACATCGGTGATGGTGAACATCGGTGATGGTGCCAACGACTTCTCCCCTGTCTTGCATCTCCGGAGGTACGTTCTCGCATGTTGTCTCGCGCGATTACGGAGACCAACTTGGCCCTCAGAACCAAGATATCGCCCTCTGCCGCCGCTTGTGCGGCCTCGAACGCAATATCGCGGACAAACGCTCCAAGGGGTCCGAGTCTCGCCTCCGATGTGCCGTGGAGTACTGGTCCGGCGCTTGGGAGGTTGAAGAAAAGTTTAGGGTGTACGCTTAGAGGACGTCCCTCGGTGACGTCAATTAGGCCAAGACGGCGTGAATTACAGGGGAATGTGCTTGGATCTGTCGTATCTATCGGGAAATCGTCGCAGGGAGATGTCTACGAACAGAGTAGGACTTTGAAAGTTATGATCATGACTATTCTTGATCAGAATCTAATGGGAACGAGCACGCTGCACCGTTGGATCTACGGGACCGATCATCTTGTCGAGATCTCCAAGACCAAGACCGTCTCAGAGCTTCGGGAAGTCATAAAGGACTCATCAGTCGAGTTCCGTGATGTCGCCGCGCCATATTTAACTCTCTACTCCCTGCAATTGGTCATGCGGTACACACATAGTGACAGTACTAGTGCGATTATGACATGTGAGAACCAGTCTTCGAACAGAGCGAACACTAAGCCTCCTCTTGCTTGTCCATGTCAAACCCCTGGTCCGAAGATTCATCCGTTAAATATCTATGCTGAGTAGGTAAGCTCAGTGTGGGATGAAATCACGAACTCTTCGACGCACTCTTCGACTTCCACATATACAATCCCTAAGAGAAGCGATCGAGTGAGTGTCAATTCCTCTGAGCTAGTACTTACCATGCCGGGGATCGAACGCGCATTTTTCTGACAAGAACTGTATGAGGTAGTCTTCTTGCGTTAGTTGGTAAGATGATAGTCGCTCCTATAGTCCGAAAGTCAATTATGAAGGAATACTGGAACCATAAAGTTACCAACTCGACCGAGGAAATTAATCCACTCAGTATCATGGGTCACGGCAACCATCATAGCAAATTTCTAGAGACAAATGTATCAGCACTCCATGATACACCGTGGGCATATCTCATTGCAAACCTTGCCCAGCAGGTAGCGGTTTATGGTATCAGACGGGTGAAAACACTAGCGACTCGATTAGTCTCTGGATCAGACATCGCGGGATACACGCCAACCTGAGATAGCCTTGGTTTATTTATTGGGGAAATCCTTTCCAGAGACATGTGGGAACACCACCTGACAACCACACGAAGTTCGCCAGCAACCAGATCGGTCGTGCGTTGAGTTCCCAATCCAAAACGTTCATCTCTCAAGGCGATCTTGAACCCCCTCAAGAATATGCATTGATCAGAGTTTTCATTAGGGGCACGCCGACGTCCATCATTCCACTCTACATGAAACGTAGATCCCCAGTTGTAATTTCCGGTATCGTTGCCTTCCTCAGCCTTTGTCGCCCAAATTCGGTGTGATTCATCACCAGGCATCGCGTTCTTGAATGACACGAGCGACCAAGAGCGAGACTTGAAGAAACCAGTGACGAGATATAGGGAGTGATTGTCGATTGGCCACTGAAGGCATCGGGTGGCGAAAAGATACCAATCCAATGCATGTTGAATTGCAAGGTCGCGAAATTGATCTTTTGGAATGAAATCGTGGAAAACAGCACCATCTGGGAGAATCAGAATTGCACCCTCTGTGGACGATGGAGCGAACTCGTATCCAATGCTATGATGTTAAATATTCTTTCAGCGACCACAATGACTTCGTTAAATACATACCCTGGATGGCTGGGTGGATCAATCCGTCCGACACCAGAGGATATAACAGTGCCAGGAAGGACTGCGTCCGACTTGACACGAATGTCCTTGCTATTCAGCCGGAGACAATTGAAGACTGGGAATTCTTCATGGCGCCAACGCGCATGGAGCGGGTGGTCAGCTGGCTTGCATACATTCAAAAGGACGTTAAACCCGCTATCGGGGTCGATAATGCCAACATCACCGATCTGGATTCCATCCACTTGATACTCGCGTGGTAAATGATAAGTGCCAACCAGCTGAGGAACCCACAGGGGGTATCCGTGATGTTTTGGCAGGTACTTGGCATATACATCCTGTGGGGAGTCATCCATGGTGTCTTGACTGTCTTACGTCGACCCAAGTTCCAGGCACAGGTCATGTGATGAGTCGCGCCGACTTTGCGCAGGCACTGATTCTCCTCACCACTGTCAGTATACTGGCGCTGTAGTAGCATCGCTTTCCGCTCCGTTTTCGATTTTATGCAGGCTTCACATTCGAAGTACTGTGGACTGTCGCGCAACGAGAAGCCATCAACCAGGTTCTTCCCGTGTAAGCGACGCAATCCGCTGATAGCGATATGACCTAACCGACGGTGCCATTCCTCCCATGTCCAGGCGCGTTTCACCGTAACGGCGACGTTCGCCAAATCATGAGACACATTCCGTCGATCAAGGTAGTATAACCCGTTTTTTAGGGTCGCAATGGCGAGCAGCTGATCGCTCGTATCATGCAGGAACATTTGACAGCCGCCAAGCGCGTCCTACGCTACCTACGAGGGACGAAGGAACTCGGCATCACATATACAAAGGGCAGCGTCAACGGCGAATTTTACGGGTATGCCGATGCGAGTTTCGCAAATAATCACGACTTAACGT
>JBBPSZ010000361.1:0-12348 GCA_038093835.1 Strobilomyces confusus
CACCACAGACCGCACCATACAACGTCCCGAGCCCGTCCAATAGTTCTCCCCCAAAAATTCATTCAGTCTGGGCACCGTCGTGGGCGGTTGACGCCGCACGAACGCACCTTCATATCCGCGCAAACTATACATGCGGCCGCGGACTGCCACCTCTGGCCATCATTTATGTATGCTCGCCACAGGCACCGGGGAATAGACGTCGTTCTCGCTTATCTATTGGAAACGAGTTGGACGGATAGACACTGCGCCCGCGCTCAGACCACGCCAAGTTGCCGCCCTGTGTACACTTTCAAACGGTCACAACACTGGTCGCGAGTCTGTCATTGGTTGGTGATTTGTAGCCGCGGCGTATGTCCACTTGACTCCACAATCCGATACGGTCAAATTCTTGTCCCAGCTCATAATATAAACGCCGCGCTGCGTTGCCAATGTAACCGATTCAGCCCCCCACCCCCGTCTCCACTCGAGCTTACACGCCAGAAGTAATAAGAACTTTGGGGCTCAAGCCACTGCATCGTGGAGTCAGCGGATCTATGCAAAGTTGCTTGTTGCAGGTACGTTTGTGGAGCGATCACGCGCATGTTTTACCGTAGCGGATTTCAAGCTCAAGCCGTGTTGCTGGGAGTGGGCCTTGTGATTGCCAGAACATGATCTGCAAAAAAATTGAGGCTGAACAGTTGATATATAGATTCAACGTGCATGGCTCATAATGGGCGCTTTCTTGGCACTATTGGCCCCGAACAAAGATGGCGTGCCTCTCGTCCCCGGCTATGGGTATTACTTCCGCGTAAGTCGTTCAAGAATTTGTATCTTACCCAAAGAATCTAAGATCATTGTCCCATTGGCGGCGGCGCGTGAGACTGAGATCTCGCCTGTCGTATAAGGCCAACCACCAACACGGCGACCGACTCGATGGCGCCATTGTACCACGAGACTTCCACGTCAACACGAGATGACAGTACATAGAGGCGAGTGGCGTTCTATGGACAACAAGGAGCATTCCATAATGGATGCTGAACTTCGATACCAAGTAGGTACACGGAGCCCCTCTTTTCCGCAGGCGGCCTCCCTGAGAGATCGGTTTTCCGTTCTTATTGATCGATAGATCTGATTCACGGTGCGCAGCATTGAAAACGATGTAAAGGTATCTCCGGGCTGAATACGGGCCTCACAAATGACCCTGTGGAGACATTGGCTGCGGAGTAATCGAACCGCCTTGGCGAGTGTGGTATTGTGTATTGCTCCTTAACGAGAACCGTGTTGGAGAAAGCTTTGAGGGGATATGAGCTCCGCAGTTTCGCGAAACATTATGCATGCAGAGGCTCTGAAGTGCTAACCCGAATCAGTAGTTTCTAGTTGCATGGGATTTAACACATGGTAACCAAAGGTCCTCTCCTCGCCACGTATAACGGTATGTTCCACCTCGAATGTTCTCTCGTACTTATGTCGCCTGGCCTCATGAAAAATCAGTCAAGAGGCGGTAGATCGCGTTGGCGGTCGAATAACCCGGGATTTGGGCATACTCAACTCCATGACGTGACGCCTTCCCAAGGCTCATTACTCCTTTCTGCTGCACTCCGCTCATTTTTGCTGGGCGTTCTGTCGATGCGGCGACTGCAGGATTATTCTTTTCCAACGAAAGACGTAGGCGGACTCACCCACCCAATCATTGTTCGTGATCTTCGCCTAGAACATTCGACGCCACTGAATATTTACACCATTTACAGCCTTCGGCCCCTCATGACAGATGGGATATGACAAACCTTGCTTTTTAGCTCGGGAGGAACATGGAACCTTCATGCTGCGTTTTCAGGTTCCACGAGAGAACTGGCCTACTCATGCGGTCGCAGGGGTAAACACGCGCGAACGCGAGGGTCCGAAGACCCTTAGAACATACTCACCGATCAGTAAACATGACATGACTCAGAGGAATGGTCACATCAAACTTACTATTCCTTTTTCAGACGGGCCAGCGGTCGTTCCAAGAAGAACCATTGCATTAAAGCGACGTCACAATGATCATGTCTTGGCGAATATTGGCATCCTCAGACACCATTCAATTCGAGCGACACAAAGTTAGGTTCAAATTGTGTGATCGCCGCTATCTTCAAAACTCAGGGGCAGTTGGTCGGATCTCAATCGCGTTAGGGCCAACGGGGATCGGTGGCGCGCAGTGACTGGTAACCAACCTTCGTCTGGGCATGCAAGCACACGACCTCTCCTTTCTCCAACTTGAAGTCGCATATCATATTTCCCAGTTTTAACCGTTCCTTATGTGACGACTTGGGTAGGGGACAAATCCCTTCCGCATCAACCGCGTGAGTTAGGACGGATGTAACGGCGCTCCGACGGATGGATCCGTTCACATACCCAACAGTAAACAAAATCTTGGCAAGTCCTGTCGTATTTTTCCGCAAAGTTCGTTATCGCGGTGAGATCGAACCGCACGCCCTCAACTAGCGGTGTCCATGCCTCCAGCAGCAGGCCGTGTCATGGCGATCCACTGTGCGTCTTCGAGGTGAGGCGAACGGCATAACTCGCCCGGTCTCAGGCGGCGACGCAACTCGACTCACAGCCAGGTCAGGTGAGCCCTTGCCCACCACCTGCTCCATGCGTCGCACGCCAGGGCTGCTTATCCTGGCGCTCTTCACTTTGCTCTGGTCGCGTGCCTCGCCGACACGTATCTACTGTCCTCGAGGAGACGAGGCACAGGCAAACGTACCCCAGATCGCACGCCCTGAAGGACTTGGTCGATCGTTCTGGCCGCGCTCGCTCTGGAAGTGGAGAGCCTGTTGGAGACCTCCTCATTGATGGAACTCGCGGATGGCCTCGCTCGTCGTCTTACCCGTCCGCGGAGGGCGTGTTGGAAGCGCTGATCGATCGAAGACCGCGCGCTGGGGGAGTTGTAGATACTCACGATGCTGCCAGTGACCTGCCTGGCTCGAGGTTCGTGACCTTGACTTCCTCGAGGCCGCGGAACAGGCCGACCTCGAGTGCCCGCCACACCGCCTTGTAAGCCTCGTCGTTACCCGTGCGGTAAGTACCTAGGACGCCTGCTTTGAGTCATATGTTTTTTTCTTTTTAGGGGGGTGTCTCATCTATGCACCGAACCCTGAAATGGGATCACCATGAGGTATTTCGAGTCGGGTGAATCATTCGTCCACAACCGACGGTAACCCTCATTTCATAATTCAATTGCTCGACACCCTCACGTTGAGAAGGTTCGAGGAAAGTGCTCGAATTACTTCAGTCCACAATCAGATGGAGGGGTTTTGTTGAAGAGCAACGAACCGTCATCTAGAACTCGATCAGAAATGAGACAAACCTTAGGCCACTGTATTTGCTTATGGCCTTAAAAATAACCCACAGCACACGCGCGCTAGACACGTCGCAGCGAATCTTGTGCACGACTTGATAGAATACTGAGCGAGGAGAAAATGATCATATTATCATCCAAGTCTATCAACAGTTGTACAGGAAATAAGAGACACCAACATCTGCGAGAAAAATGGTGAGTGACACGGCATCCAATTTCATCACTACCCGCTGCGCCAAAACGGATCAGACATCCAAAGGAAGGTCCTTTCGACCCTCACCACGCCGACCCCCGCTTCCCGCTCAGCGCACTGCGAGGCGGCCCACACTTGGCACATGCTTTTGGGTTCACACGGCTCAAGGGGGAATATAAGCGTTCTGCGTTGGGGGAGTGCTCCGAACGGAGGGCGCTAGGGTGGAAACTGCGAATAAACGGAATATTTCATCATGGAAAGTGGCGCAGCGGAGTAATGTGACGTGACGGAAATGAAAGCTCACCAAAGGCCCTCGTCGATCAAGGTGTTGGTGGCATGGGGTGACCTGACTGAGCAGGTCATCAGTAATCAGCGACGAGCATTTGAAAAGCAAAGGGATGGCAAAAGGTCAGACAAAATGGCACTGGCAAGTACACTGTGCACTCCGGAGAGCGCTGTTCGATGCGAACGAACTGCTCTGATCCTCGGCATGGTCGTGTAGGACGGGGAAGAGAATAAGGTCATCAGAGAGAAGGAGAAGGCGACGAGTACTTACACAGAAGTTGGACCGGGGGAAACGAAGTTCGCGTCCGAAAATTTATACGTTTGACAGTGTGTGTGGCTGAGTTTGGGGATGGTCCGTGCGTAGCAATTACGTAACACCCTTTATAAGGCGCTTAGCGTTAGTAAATATATGTGAACTTGAACGTCGACGACGACCACTTCCTGGATATTGTGACCTGGTATTGTGACCGTAATGTCCACAGCGGACTCCATGATACAGATACCCGAACGCCGGCGACACCAATCACCGGACATCATTGACATTGACGCTCTTGATGCCGACGATGTTGTGTATGTTGGCTCTGCGCGCCCTCGACAAAGGAGGCGTATCGATGAGGCTGCGAGGGCCCTCCCGGTGGACCGGGAGGTCATCAACCTCACTGACAGCGAAGAGGACAATGAAATCCAGTTCATTGGCCATAACCCGGCCCGACCTCCACCTCCGCTCGGTGCGTTTCGCGTCGTTCATGTGTAGCGCATTCGTTGACTTGGTCAACAGTCCGGAGAAATCGCATATTCTCTCCCCCACCCCCTCCGCAAATGGGCGGCATACCTCCGGTGCCCCAGATTCCTCATAGGTTCTTGCCATTGCGTCCGAGCCCTCCTCCTGGGCTTGTCGTCCCGAACGAAGATCCACTCCCCTTCGAGGCTGACTTGCAACCACAACCCTCCGTGGAACAACTACGTCCCGCCGCTGCTCCTCCGTCTCATCATATTCCGTCTATGGGCTTAGGTGGCGCATTGCTCGCTGGCGTGCGACGAATCATAGCCCCGCGGAACACTTCCCAACGCGCTGAACGCCATGATGGCTGGGGCATCTCCCGAACATTTGTCGTGCGATGGGATCCCTTCGACCTTGAAGGCGGGGAGGAAGCCGATTTACTAGACGGGCTAGACGATATCGGTCTCTGGGGTGAGGAGGCCGACCACTGGACTGGCGGCAGAGTCAGAGGACAACTGGAACGAGTGCTGATACAACGCGATCGCAGCGGCCGGGCCGAACCTGATTATAAACCAGAATACACCCACCCAGAGCCGCCACTACCTGGTTTCACTCACGACTTTTCCCCGTCGTCCGCACCTTCGCCTACCGAAGACGCCACCCCTCCGTCAAGTTTGGCCAGCGGTAGCAAGAATCGACTATGCGAAGCCAGTCTGGTATGCGCTGCTTGCCGTGACCCCCTCGTTGTTGGAGACTCTGATGTTGGAACGGATCGTGCGAAACGGAAGTTGTGGGGCTTGCGCTGTGGTCATTTGCTCGATGGAAAATGCATACAGAAGCTAATGGAACCTGTTCCACCGAATTCCGAGACGAGCGGATCAAGCAGCACTACAAAGGGTTCGGAGTCGGGGCAGCACCCGTCGTCCAGTCAAGATACCGTGGTCGAGGACTCCGCCTCGATGCGGTCACGTTTACGCCCTCGCCGTGGGATGTCAGGACGACTTACCCCAGCTCCCCATGTGCCTTCCACTTCTCGGCGGGGTATTTTTGGCGGGACCCACCGAAGTAACCGGAAGGGCAAAGGCAAGATGAAGGCACCTATCGTAGAAGCTGAACACGAGTGGGGTTGCCCCGTCGGTGGGTGCGACCATGCGCATCTCAGCCTCTTGATGGACGGACGATGGACGATGGACGAGAAGAGAGGTGCTATTGCGGTGTACGCATGATTCCTTGATGAGCCTGATGTACGTTTACGTTTCTCTGCATATCCATCCTGAGCCTGTAACCGTGGCTGGCACCGCTATTGCTATAGCATAACTTATATCACACACGTATTCTTGTAGCGTCAGTTGATTCCCTGAAACACGCACTGTTCGACCTGTTGCATGGTGGCCAATTCTGCGCCGTTTTCTCGAAGGCCGGATGGATCTTGCATGCAGGGCAGAGACCGCGGCACCGGTGGTCCGATTATTCGCAGGTTCTGTGGTGTTTCTAATCACCGAGGGTGGGGAACGAGGCCACATGTTTCCGATCGAAGGTTTGATTGCGCAACGTGTCGGTTGTGTTGGTACACTCGTCCGGGCCAGTTGAATTGCTATCGCACGCGGACTGCGCATGCTAGAACGGGCACGACACCCGATCGATAATGCCCGTTTCACCGTATTTCATCTGTCACCGCGTTCGCGTTTCGGACAGGATTCCGCAGGACTCGCGATTCTGGCCCTTCCCTCGTGCCCGGTACTCCGCCTTTATTTTGGCTGGCCTGCACTCCCCTGGTGTTCCTGCTCCCATGGGCGACTGGTCCAACTGCCACGACATCTCTGTCGCCCCGCGACGGTACCTACAAAGACAATGGAAGAGAAACAAGCCCGTGAGTCGACGTCATCCTCGATATGGGCGGATCGATCTGACAAAGGCCTCCGTCCAGCACCTCGCACCCTCTGATTCGCTCCCGGCCCTGCGTCTCTGCCCGAATCGCCCCCTGTTCGTATGTGCCCAGTGCGGCTTCGCCAACGCGTGGATCCCCCTTTGTCTGTGGTGCGAGTGGACCTCGACCGAGGCCACGAAACAGTTCGAGGCTAAGCTGCCGAGGCCACGCCGGCTGAGCGCACCCTCCAGGGCGGTCCCCACGCCGAAGAAGACGAAACAGCGTCCCCGGAGGACGTCTGCAGACCCCACGACGATGAGCGGTGACACACGCGCCCCTGAGGACGAGCAAACTTTCAGGGACGTGCTGGGCATTACGACGGTGACGGAAGCCTTTCACGGTGATATGTGTCAGGACGACCAGCGGGTGGACCCACATCGCGCTGGGGCTGTGGACCCCGTCTCTCTCGTGCCCACCAACTCCCACTGCGTTCAGAAGGAATCGGTCGACGGTGGCGTGCGTCGAGTCGCCACAGCAACCTCGATAACGGTACTTCCATCCTCTCCTCGTTCACGTCCACCCCGAGAAAGGCAGACGCACTGACGTTGTCCGTCCAGCCACCGACCCCGACTTGTTCCTCTCCGAGCGTCGCACCCAAGCCCGGCAAGGAACTGCCCAAACGCGATTCGGAAGACCGGGCCTCGAGACCTCGGCGAAGGAAACTGCCAGCTCTGTGCGTCCATCCTCAACCCACGCGCTTTCGCGCCTCGTGCCCTCCGGTCGAACGCACTGGGCCCGACAACGCGGTGGCCACGCCAACCATGGGCTCTGTCACGTCCGTGCTGATGGACGCGTCGAGCACGCCGCGTAGTAGAGGTTCAATGGACATGTCGGATCCCGGGCACGGGATGCGCTCGACGTTGTCCGTCTCATCGTCGCAATGTTCCCCTAAACGCGGCCTGCGCAGAACCAAAAATATGGCGCTTCTCCCGCGCGAATCCTCCCTCTCACCTCGCTCCCGTTCCCCTTTACGAGGGAGTGTGGACATACGTCCAACCTCCGCCGTGGAAGCACGACGGTCTCACGCCCTATCCCTGACGCCTTCTTCTCCTGACCATGATGCCCCCCCTGTTCGTTTGGGGCACCCGAGTCGGCCGTATTATTCCGCGATCCGCAAGGACATGTCGCGTCCGACCAGCCCCGTCTTTTCTATAGCCGCACCTCGCACGCCCTCGCCGATTCCGTCGCACGAGGATTACGTACCGCGAGGGACCAAGTCGCTCGACTGTGGCGACCGGTCGGGAATGCCGTATGCGCGAGGATTGCGGCCCATGTCGATGGTCCTATCGGGCCAGGCCACGTCCGTGCCCGGTTCCGGATTTTCGCTTAGCGGGGAGATGGAGCTGCGGATGAACCTGGCGCGGTGGCGACGGGAGGACACGCCAGACGAGCCGGGTGGGTATCACTTTCGGGAGACGAGTCGCTCGCGAAAGCTGAACATGAAGGGCCGGGTGAAACAGCTCGGAAGGGGTTTGAAGGAACTCGTGCTCGGAAGGTCGTGATTCCTGGCGACCGAGGTGTATCGTAACAACGTTATAATTGCTTCGACCATCATGTTGGCGGTTTCAGGAGAGCGACGTTCATGGCGGCGTGAATGAAGGGTCTGCGGTCGTGTGGGAGCAGCGTTGCAGTTCCGACCGTGCGAGCCTCGTGTCTCGTTTCCCAACGCGTCTTCCAGCGCTCGCCCGCGTCACCTATAACCCTCTCTCTGGCACCCAACTATATCCTCTCTTTTCTTGTGAACTCTTTTCCGCGTTCTTGCTCCATATCTTTTTGCTCATGATCGGTCGAAAGATTGTCGACCGAGTAGACGAACTCGTTCATGCTCCCCATCCCCCCGACAAGCGCTACCTTCGCCCACCACCGCTCCGAATCGACAACAGTCGGCGTCCGACGCCGCTCGCGGTCCTAGACGTATGGGCTCCGTTATCACTCTGACGCATGTTGACGTACGTCCGATGGTTGGTTCGCAGCGCACGAGCATGGCCGTAAATCCGTACGATGCCGTCTCACGGTCGTCTGACCAGCCTGTCTGGTACGCTCGTCTCCTATCAAACGCCGATTCGCGCTGAGCGTCCGGTCAGCACCCCCGGTTTCACTTTCGGCATACCTAATCGCACCCCCAGTTTCCCAGCGCGCGTCGAATCCCCATGCGGATCCGTCAGCGAGACGAGCTCTCGAAGCAATCGCTATTCCGTCGCCGAGCATGCCCTCGTCAGCGCGTTCAAGTCCTCCGAAGGGGCACGTTCGCCCACTCAACTCCAGATCTCCGCCCTGCAGCGAGCCACCGCAGCCCTGAGCACACGTGCCAAAGAGTCCCGGGAACGTGCGGCCAAGCTCCGGCTGTCTCTTGCGAACAGAGACACCGACCCGTCCGCGTATGCCGCGCTCCAACAAGAACGCTGGATGGAGGAGAAGCGCCGAGTTGCGGTCGACAAGGAGGTGGAGACGTTGACTCAGCATCTGACGCGATTACAGGCGGATCCACACGACAAGGAGAATCGCGGCTCGTCCCCTGCCCTCAGCAACGAGGCGAAACGCGGTGCCAATCTCACCCGCTTTTTGGAGTACTCTCCCACGAGGACATCATTCAACCTCAATCTTAAGTGTAGGGTCGCTCTTGACCAGCCACTCCCACGTCGAATGACAATGAGCGACGTATCCCCCCTTCGCTTGCGCCCATCCTCTGTCACGCCTCCTCTGCGGCGCCTCACGACGAAACACGCGCGTCCTCCGTCTATGGCTGGCGACGCGTTCAATCCAGTGAAGCGTCCTTGCAGGCCTCGTCTTGGTAATTCGCCCCCCGATACCCCGGTCACGAAGAGCGCAGAAAATAGCGCCAAGGCGCGTTCTGTCTCAGACCGTTCGTTATCCCCACGCAGTTCTCGCCTAACTGCCGAAGCGCCCTCTGACGGCTCCGAAAGTCGGGTAGATACCCGACCTTCCACACCACCGTTATCTGTCGCTTCGGGGGGCTCTTCATCGTCGCAGGGCGTGGGCGAGGACGCTAGTGGTACAGCCACCATAATCAGCCACGTTACCACCCGCTCGCGCGCCGAAATTCTCGCGGACTTGGACAAGGACGCCGTCCACGTGCCAGAGTACGCGGTGAATCTCCTCGGGGGCTTTGACCTTATCCACGACGAATTCTCCCTCCCTGATCGGGAGCTGTTCATCAGACCGAAGGAGATGAGACCCATCGAGGTCGCTCCCCCACCGGAACAGCCAGACGTTCCTCCGCCGTCCGAGGAGTCCGATACGGGGCCGTACACGTCATTCGCCTTGCCACCGTTCACAGTGGAACCGTCATTGTCGCACCTTTCGCTCGTCACTCCTTCACCTACTCATGCCGGTCGACTGCATCATCGCGCTTCTCTGCAGCCCCTGACACCGGATTCGTCATCGTTTTCCCGTTCGAGCACTCCGACCACACCCCGGCCATCACACAGCTCGAAAGGTCCTCGGGTTCGCCACTCGTTACTCTTCTACATGCGTAAGAACGGGGAGAACTCTGGAGAGTACAGCCCCTCTTCGTCGTCCGTTCGGGTGGGGAGCTTGCCGGGGAACAGCCCCGCCTCGGGAGGTACGCCGACGAAGAAACGGTTCTCTTTCTTTTCGCGAAAGTAGATGGACTGTGCATCTTTTGGACACTTTGTTACCACGCATCCATGACACACCCACGACTCGCTACTATCGTCTAACGTTTTATATTGCACCCCCAGCGTAGTATTTACACCTTTTGGCATCGCGTCTACTCTATGATCTTCGAATAAATACCGGTTCAGTGCAAAGAGGTATCATAAAAATTTGAACCCGACCCGGATTGAACGGATGACCTTATGGATTCACTCGGTATTCGAGCTGGAATCATACGCGCTACCACTGCGCCACGGGTTCCTTGAAAATCGTCGCTTTGTTTTCACATGTGTACTGTCCTCCGTTGCCACGACCGATGGCACGTCACTCAATGGCCCCTACTTTGCAAATGCCTCAGAAAAAACAAACCGCCCGTAAAACCACCGGCAAACACTTTGGGTTTGGTGAGCGTGATTTCCGGTTTGCAACGTCGCTTTTCACGGCCGTGACGACGACCAGTGGCCGCCCTGAACTCGCTTGCACCAACCCCCAAGGAGAAACTTCAGCGTAGACGTGGTGGTCGTCCGAGGGGTACGTTCTCGACAGTGCGAGCCGTGCGCCTCACTGCACGTCCCCAGGCGCGCCCAGCTCGCGGCGCCTCAAGTCCCCGCCGCCGCCGCTCAAGTCGATCCTGAAGCGCTCCAGCGTTGGGTCCTCGTCGACAGGTACGCACGCCCCGTCTGCTCGTTCGAACCATCGGGGATTCTAGGACGCAGCGATCTGACCTACAGCCGGCCCGACGTCGTTCCCGCCCCTCGCGCCCCTCTCGCCGAGCAGCGATGACGACGTCCCGCTCGTTTCGTCGCCGCACAGGCTCGCGCGTACGTCTGCGCCTGCACCCGCATCTGTGCCTGCACCCGCGCCTACGCCCATGCCCGCGTCTACGCCTGCACCCGTGCCCGGGCCGGCACCCATGACGCCGTGGCGCCGACCGTTGTTCGAGTTGCTCGACGTGAGTGCGGGACGCCTCCCTCTCTCTCTCGCTCCCTTCCAGCCGGGCTGAAGCGCGACATCAGCGACCCATCTCGCTGTGCACCTGGTTCGCCACGTGGTTGGAGAACCAGAGCTGCGTGGACGGGGACACGCTCCTCCGCGCCGTCGAGCGCGACGGGGGCCATTTCCTCTCCTTGGCCAAGGCGACCGTCCAGTTCGACCGTGCGCTGCGCGGGGACGCGCCCCCCGTTGAGAACGGCGTCGCCGGACCCGGCTCGCTCCCGGAACATGCGCGGACGCTGCGTGTCTTCGCTGAACTAATGAGATCAAAGCTCGCGGAGGGGACCGTGAGCAGGGAGTTGGAAGGGGCTGTTCTTCGACACGGAGAGCCGTTGTTGCGACTCGCGTTGGGTTGTCTCGAGTTCGATCGGGCCATCAGAGGTTCGAAGAGCAGTTAGTTTCCGCCTCGAACGTCGTCTTCACGCCTCCTTACGCTCAGATACCTCAGATAGATGATTCGTCCCATCGGAGCATGTACGATACAAAAAAAAGCTTTTCTGCTCAATCGTTGTAACCGCGCGCCCCCGATACACTCTTGTTCACTTCAGGGGGTTCGATGCCTTGTTGCTTCCAAATCTCAATCTGACGGTCCTTCGCGACCTTGCCAGTCCGTTTCTCATAGTCCCCGACGGATTCGGGCCGCTCTCCATGAGGGGTCGCCCTGAGGGCGTGACGCCTTTGCGGCCAAAAGTCGAACGTCGCGCTATGCACCACGATCTACTTCCCGTGAGATCTCAGCGGTCATGCGTGCGTCGCGCACTCACCCTGTTGTCCCAGAACGCGATCGAGTTGGGCTCCCAACGGAAGCGCACCTGAAAGTCCGCGTTGCTGCCGATCTGCTCGAACAGAAAGTTCAAGACGGCGTCCGACTCGGCCTTGGGAACGCCGACGATGTGACGCGTGAATCCCGGGTTGACGAAGACGCTCTTCCAGCCGGTCACGGGATGGACGCGGACGACGGGGTGAATCGTCTCGACGGGCTGGCGGCGAACGGGGAGTCCTGCGGCGCGGGCTCCGTCCGCCTGTCGCACGGCACTGTGGAGGGCGCTGAGGCCTTCCAAGTAGGTCTGCAGCCCGCGGCTCAGGGACGAGTACAGCGCATACCTGCGCAAGTATAACGTCAGCGTCTCTCGTTCGTATCCCCGGTCGCTACGCTTACCCAGAGGTCCACAGCGTGTCCCCTCCGTATTCTGGGGAGGCGATGACCTTGAGGGACGTCGTGGACGGGGGCTGAATCTCGTACGTCACGTCGCGGTGCCATAGCTCCGACTTGGAAA